>BPLR01011387.1:0-5000 GCA_021605095.1 Caerostris extrusa | reverse complement strand
AAAATTTGAATTACTATATTAAAAAATTTCAGTTTTAAATAGGGTTCTCACAAATTTGCTGATTACGCTTATAGAGCATCTAAACATAAATTTAAACATTAATTAATTAACAAACATTGATATTAAAATTAGGTGTTAACATTAATTAACATTAATTTTGTTCCAAGGCATGATGCATTTTAGCTGTAGAAATATAATGATATTTTCACATATATAATAAACGCAATCATAATTTTTTATTATCTCATGTTACCAAAATAGTCGCATGTCCATTAAGGTATGTTGCCAAAGTAGCAACATGTTCACACGAATATTCATACGTGTTACTACCTTGGCAACATATTCACATGAATATTAACATATTGCCAATGAACATAATGAATGTGTTGATTTCTAAATGTTAACATGTTGCTAATGAACATCATGAATTGGTTGTTATTTGAATGGTTAACATGTTTCTAAAACTTGTTGACAAATAACAACATGAGCATGTTCTTTAAACAGTTGGCACGTTGACCAATACTCTATGCTGCCAAAATGCACGTCAATGTTATTATGTCAACCATTATTTTGAAAGGTTCTATATTAAGTGACAGCGGATATCATCCAATCTTCCTTCCAAAATGTAGCTAATAAGCTAAGGACCATGTATATTTTCAAAGTGTTTTTGTAAGAATAGTAATTTAAGATGTGGCATATTTTAACTATAGAAATACAATGTCATTTGTACATACTAATGCAACTGTGAGTTTACTCTAGGTGATGCCATTCCATGCCATGTCCATGTCCATGTCCATCCAATATGTCGATGAACATGAACATGAATATATTGCCGAAGATTTTCGTTGTGCATGAATATGATTTTATATGAATATTAATATTTTGCTAAAGTGCATGTCAATTTACCATTTTGTATGGCTCTATATTCAAGGATAATGGATACTGAGATACTATGGTTTCTCCGAAGCAACAAAATTCATTTAGTACAGGGTGATGCTTATAATTTTAAAAACTAAAATATCTTGGATGGATAAAAAAAATATCTTGGACTATGGATGTATGTAATGGGTCGGAATCCACTTTAAACCGTAGGCCACGGTCTAATAGGATGGTAAAGCTTTGTGGGGGTAGTGTTACTAGCGTCCGTAGCATATCTTCAAGTTACACGTGCCCTTGGATAGTGCCCTTGGACTAAATGAATAACAGAGGTGCAGCTTTTGCTTATGGCATAATGATAACTGTCTAGTACTGCCAGCTGTATTAGGAAAAAAAAAATACTCAAGGACGATGGATACTGAACAGATATTTCTTCGAAGAAATCGAAATTCATTTAGTATAGGGTGATGCTTATAATTTTTAAAGCCTTTCATCGATATGAAAATTGCATCACAAATCCGAGGAAGATTAAAGAGATATCGGCGACTAATCTCCAATCGGAGAATTCTTCCCAGTCATGGCATTCCATTAATGCTTCTATGGGTGGGGTGCCAAAGTGCCTGTCAATATCAAGTTTTTGTCAATGTGCTTGTGAATATCAAGATTTTGCCAAAATGCATGTCAGTATCAAGATTTTACCAAAATGCATGTCAATTTACCATTTCGAATGTCTCTATATTCAAGGACGAAGGATACCGAACCATTATTTCTGCGAAGAAATCAAAATTCATTAGTAAAGGGGTGATTGCTTATAATTTTAAAAGCTAAGATATCTCACATGCATATGAATGACATCGAAATCTTCCATCGATATGAAAAATGCATCAAAATACTAAGGCAGATGAAAGAGATATCGGCGACTCGTTATCTCCAATCCGGAGAATCCTTCCCAGTCTTGGCATTCCACTAATGCGTCTATGGGTGGGGTGCGCTAAACTGTTCGATAAGTGCCCCGTCCGTAGCTGGAAGAGTAGTAAAAATTAATAAAATTCCATGGCATCCGAATCAGCAAAACCATCGGGCCGCTCTTATTAAGCCGAATCTGAATTGCAAATGCAGCTAATGATACGTCTGCAGAGAAGCCAAGTGAGGAAGCCGCAAAAGGAACCAGTTTGCGAGAAAAAGGCGCATTCGAAGGAATTAAAGCCGTGATAGGATTTGCACTCCACTTAATTAGTTTGTTTTGGAGAGATGTTTTAGAGGTCTTATGTGACGAAAAAAAGTTGTCGTCGAGAGAGAACGAAAACGAGGTGTGTTTGGGGATGGGAATTAATGGCTCAAGGTTGTTTCGGGGTTGATGGAATGAAAAATTAATTGCTTCGTATTCGAGATACACTTTATCATAAAAGTATCAGTGTTTTAAATTTAAATGCTATTTGTTACGCGGTTTTTTAAAAAAACTGACATGTTTGCTGGCATATAAAAGGCAGCCATCTGTAAGGTGGAAGTTTTTAGGCAATATCTGTTTGAAAATTAAATCATCATTGCTGAATGTTAATATTTCAAATGCAAATCAGTAAGTAGACCAAATTTCAACAAATATTTGTTAAATTTGAATAGATGACAGCGCAATTTTTTCCGTGACAAATCGCAAAATTTTTACTCCAAAGATAATTGAAAAACCCTTTGAAATGTTTTTGTTGTTGCATTTACCATTTTGAATGGCCACGAAAATGTAGCTGTCTACCTTATCCCATTTGGTAGACAGCTACATCTAGACCAACACAAGTTGGACACAGAAGCCCATATATGTACAGCAAAAATGTAATAAATAAATTTTTCTTACACATACAAAAAAATTAAAATTCCATTAATATTCAAAATCCTCATAATGTCTCTTCTTCTTCTTCAATGGCTGAACAGTCCCATGTTTTCCAAGGCCGTCTGCCCACTTGCAGTTTTCAAACAGGAGACCTTTTCTTTTTCGGGGTAGGGTTGTCAGCCCTATTGCCCATGCTCTACTGTTATATTAAATCGGACCTACAGTTTAAGGTGAATTCCGAACCAATACAAACATACATGGCCCAGCCGGGACTCGATCTCGAAATCTGTGGCTGCGAGCGCCAAGCCTCATTAAACATACAGAGTGTCCATAAAGACTCTTTACAATTTCAAAACATTTGCACAAAGGTAAATGACACAGTTAAGAAAATTCTTATAAAGTGAGATGTTTATAGTTATTTTTTCCTTATTTAATTTTAATTTAATTTAATAGATCTCTATAGGGGGCGCCGTCGTTAAAATGGTTCCTTGCCCTATCCGCTTCCTAATCGATGGTAACAATGCCATCAATGATCATGTGCTTCAAATTAGTGATGTCTGCGCCTTTGTTCGATATATGATACATTTAACATAAGCCTGGATTTCTAGTTCGCCAGATATCCCCCTCGACTTTTTATGGGGTTTTGTGAAAGATATCATATATCGTTTATAGATAGGGGACGTGACTCATCAAAGGCGGAGGATGGCATTGGCAACATTGATGATGAAAAGCTACATCAAAAGAAACCGAGTAACGCCTTGGTGTACAACTAATGCCGTCCTTATAGTGATACACTAAATTAAATTAAACTAAAATTAAATAAGGTAATATATATATATATATCATTTTGTAATAATTTTCTTTTTATCTGCCTTTGTAATATATTTTTGATTTTGCAAAGAGACATTATAGCGCCCTGGAGCTCGGTGCTCCAGGTTTAGTGTTCGGTAATGGCGGTGCCATGAATGTTTGTAGTGGTTCGAATCTACTTTAAGCTGTAGGTCCCGGTCTAATATGCAGGCCCCCATAGGCAGTAAGACAAAATCCTACTCCGTAAAAAAAAAAACATCTCCAGCAGACTTGGCCCATCATGGGGCAGTTGAGCCAAAGAAGAAGAAGAAAGAGACATTATGGACATTTTGAATATTAATGGAAACTTTTTTTTTCTAAAAAAACTTTTGTCTTTGTCTAAACTTTTTTTTTTTTTTTTTGATCAAAAAAATAATAATAAGTAAATTTTCTTATTATTATTTTTTTATATACATATAAGAGCTGCGTGTTCAATTTGTATTATACCACGAACATCACAACGAATGGGAAAAAATATTGGAGAAAACTTCCAAAACTCTTAGTGGCCTGGTGGCTTTAGGTCTAGCAACCTACGCCTAGCGGCCTAGTTCGGAATCCACTTCAACTGTAGGTCCCGGTCTGTTTAGCCCTTGTGTGCAAAAATGACCGTAGAGCGACAAAAACCAAACCAAATCAAAACTCTTATCATGCAATCTGATTGCCAATGTGCATCACATTACCCCCTTGCCTCCTCATTTTGAAAATAAGGACTACAACGAGCACTATCAATAGATTCAAACCCTCCTCCATACTAACTGTACATCGTTATAAATAGGCCACCAATCGGAGGTGAAAATTTGGTAAGATTTAAAAAAAAAAAAAAAAAAAAAGAGACTAATATTAAATATGGTGAAATGAGTGTTTGTTTCTCAAATGAATTTTCCTATTATCAATGAAATATTTAGGAATTATAATTTTTTAATTTTTCTTTTTAATGGATATGAACTTAAAAACTTCAAAAAATAATTATCAATTATACTTTGGTTTTTCTTCTTAATATAACTTTACTTTCGTATTACTGAAGATTCCAAAGTAAAATTTTACTAATTATTAATTACTGCCCTTAATTTATTTTTAAATATTGTCAAAATTAATAAATCAATATATATATATTTATATCTTTGTTTACAATTTCGGCTATATTTTTTAAAAGGAAAATAAATTGCAAAATTCTTAAAAATTAATAATTCAATAAAACTAATAACAATAATTCTTAAAAAATTCTTAATTAAACAGTTAACTGCAAACATTTTAATCGTTTGGTTTCACTATAACCCGATTTTAGAATAAATATTTTACTTAAAAATTCAAAAATCCACAAATATTCATTACTTTTTATTTTAATTCATCAGGAAAAT
Source organism: Caerostris extrusa (assembly GCA_021605095.1). Lineage (NCBI taxonomy): Eukaryota > Metazoa > Arthropoda > Arachnida > Araneae > Araneidae > Caerostris > Caerostris extrusa. Next base: position 95 of record BPLR01011387.1, on the reverse strand, counting down.
ATTACTGATCTACTTTTGCATTTTAGCACCATTTTAACATTAAAATAAATCTTAAATTTCATTAAAATCATAAAACGTTTTAATTGTAATTTTTT
>BPLR01011386.1:0-133076 GCA_021605095.1 Caerostris extrusa | reverse complement strand
AGTTACGTATTAACGTACATCACAACTAAAATTACCATGGAGACTTCGCCCAGGATAGTACCAATACCACTTAGGATAAAGGTATCTAGGAAGGTGCTGATAGTACGCTGAATAGTAATTATCAAGCACTTCTAGATGTACTGCAGACTATTTTTAAGGAGTGCAAATATAACAGATTTCCAAGTAGAAATTTGTTCGATTTTGACCGATAATATGTGTAGAACTTATTTCCCAATTGCCAAAATCAATGAAGAACTTCTTTTTCAACTACATGTAGAAAGTGGAGAGTTACTTATTCTTTGCCCCTTTTAAAGAAAAGCTCTGTAGCTTTAGTCACTCATTGGTGAAGTTTCGGTTTTCGTCCACTTTTAGTTTAATTACCTCCTAGTTTTTTGGCACTACGGGAGAGCCATATAAACATTAACAGATGAAGCTAAAAAAATGTAATATACTTTTTGATAAAGTCATTACTGAACTATTATAATTAATTGTTAGTAACTTCATCAATATTATGTTTAATCTTTTAAAAGTTTACTTAAAAACACGCACGTTATTCTTATGCTATTAATAAATTCAAGATTTGTGCTAATTAACAAAATTAAAATATTTAATATATAAAAAGTTCTAGTTTTTAAAAATTAAAGGAAAAATTTTAGAATTTTACATAAAAGCTAAATAATTTAAATGATCAACTATTATTATTATCATACTTCACCCATAATATTTAGATTTAATAATTTTTGACTAAATGATATTTTTCTTAATATAGATTAATCTATTCCCAAAATATTAATTAAAATCAAGAACAAAATTTTGAGAAAACCCAAAAATTTTATTTATTATGAATATAACTAAATATATAGCACTTGTGGAAATTGAGCAAAGATAATGTTACATTTAACAATACCACACAAACATATATTTAGTATCTTTCTCTAAACACACCATTCTGAATATAGAATTTTAGTAAATCCATGAAATACTAATAAAAAAACAAGGAATTTTCTTAAATTTTGAAGTGGATATTTCAAACTCAAGAAAGGAAAATTTATTCACTCTTAATTTCTAGCATACAAATAAACATTCACCAATTTACAAATATATTAGCATTCATTAAAAAAATTTTCACATTTAGAAAATCATTCACTTTTTAAAAAAATATTAAATATATTTTATATTAAACATTAAAATGTGGCTTATGTTTTATTAAATTGAATTCTTAATTAAAACAAAATGAATATACAAAATTGTTCATATTAATTATTTTTAAAACAATTACTGTTTTAATGAAATCTCTCACATATATGTGCCAACTTTAAAGAGACATATATAAATTTTTGGAAAATCATTACAGTTTAAGAACATAATTAAAATTCAAGAAAACTGACTAAATTTAAGCATGCCTTTCTTTTCCTTTAAATTTTCATAAGCAAAAATAATTTTCCTGTACCCCTTTCTTTAAGTCTTAAACCTTATTAGACTCATGACCTAGTAATAAAATGCATAAGAGCGACTATAGGCATATATTACAATTACTGCTCAAAAAGAGAAAAAATTATTACACAAGCTACAGTTACTGTTCAATGCTAATTATGATGGCATGTACAAGTGTCTCATATTGAGAGTTTAATTGACTACTGAGAGTTTACCTTTTCTCAAAGAGCTTTAAAAGAGTAGAACACTGAACTCTGAAAGTCTTCATAATCCCAATGCTTCCATTTATCACAGAATATTCCTAATATATTATGTGAAACATGATCCTTTTGATGTAAAAAAAATGTGACTGACTTTGACAACAGAACTTTTTGATTTGTCATTGAGTACAAAATTTTTTCACAGCAAAATTAAGAATAGTAGAAACTATGTATATTAAAAGAGTTAAATATTAGAGATCATACAAATTTAAACAGTTTTAACTCTTAAGATGAACACATTAATTTCAAAAATTTACATTTTTTATAATAAATTTACATAATTACAAAAGAAATTTTTTTAGAATATTGGCCTTTTATAATTTACAGTATAAAATCACTTACAATTAATCTCACTATATAAAATCATCAAAAGCTTTTTTTTTTTAACTTATCACTACAAATCATATTAAAATTGGAAATAGAATTGTTTTATACTATCTAGTGTTTTATACTTTTTCCTTTAAATACATAGTAAAGATAGTTATGTATAAAATTATTCAAATTATTTATAAATTCATCACAAAATAACTATTGATTCTAATGCTAATTATAAGAATTTTTTTTAAGATAAAAGTTATGCATGCATAGTGCAAATTTAGAGTCAAAAAGATCGCATTATTCACTATACAACAAACATCTGTGTGGAGAGACAGAGAAAGCATGTTCATAAATTTTCCTATATACTAAAATATTCACTATAACCATTAACAATACACAAAACTTCTTAAACTATAATTTTTGAAATGAAGACTAATATATTTAGGTACATAGCTATACAAATGAGAAATAGAATATATGCAATTCACAACATTTTAAGACAAAAAGTAACAAATCAAGAAAATTTTTTTTTTTTTTTAAATTAGATAGCAATCTTCTTATAATCAATCAAACAATAAAGATACATTAACTAATAATTAGAAAAAATATAACAGTATTTTAATATCAGCAGCTATCTTGATACATTTTTTTTTTTAAACTGAAGCTCAAGTTAATTGGAAGACCAATTACATATTATTTTAAATTTCTTAACACCAATAATGTTTTCAATTGATAAAACCAATTTCATTTATATCAAATTTTATTACTCCTTATTTATTTCATTTATAGATATGAATTATAAAATGGAAACTAAAGAAATGGATATATAAACATTGAATTATAGAAATATTTCTGTAAACACCAAATGTATTACAAATTTTTTGCAGCATTGAAGTTGTATTTAAAAATATGCCAGAGAGAAAAATAACTGTATATCAATACAAATTTATCAAAAATATTAGTATATTTTCTTTGTTGAAATACATGAACAAACCATAATCGATGAAAACATTGTTACATTAAAAGGAATATATTTATTCCCTAATACAAAAAGTTAACATTTTCAAGAACTGAAGTATAAAAAAAAAATAAACATATCACATTAAATAAAACAAAAAATAAATTTGCTTATTTAAATATAGATAATATATAAAACATTTTACATTATATTAGCTGCCTAAAGAATAATTTAAGATAAAACAAACTAAACCCTTCTATTATTTCTAAAATGCAAATTTAATATTAGTATAAGAATTGTTGAATTAAAGAATAAAACATCAATATGTAATTATTACCAGACAAAAATTGTTTTTTTAATTATAAAAAATATCCTTTTTAAATATTTTTGAAAATTTTAAAATGAGAACATTCTATGTTTTTTTATTCCAATATTCATAAACACAAACAATTATGCAAATCAATATCACGCTATAATATAAATAAAAATTTTCAGCTAAACAAATTTTTAATAAATTTATATTTAAAACTTTAAAAATCAAATATTGCTCATAACAAAAAAAACACTGACTAGAGCTACACAAAATTTAAGATACATCAATAAAAACCAAATAAATAAATATAAAAAGAGATCTATGATAAAATATAAATTTATAACAAAGTATAATTTTAATAAACAAGTTCATTTTTAGAAATTACAATTGTAAAAATAATACTTATATAATCATAACAAATGCCTTTTATTCTTAAAGAAGAAACTGTTAATGATACAGATGTCAAAATCAATGCTAAACCATATAGCAACATTATAAAAATTATTATAGTTATACTAATGATGAAATGGCTCAAAGAAGTACCAATATCCAACCAACTTCCAGTATCTTTCACAAAAAAAAAAAAATGCTGAAATAAAAAAAAAAAATTAAATATCTTCTATCACGATTAGAATACATTTTTTTAATGATATCGATGCATATATCTAAGATAGTATTCAATACAGTATTAGTAAAATACCAACTTTTGCTTACATTTTTTCCCAATTTTTCATAAATAAATTTTCATTAAAAATGAACATTCTTAATTAAATAGAAATTTTCAATTTATTGCACAATATTAAAAAGCAAATTTTATTTATCAAAAATATCAATAAATATACATATTAAAAAAAAGTTTTAATTAAAAATATTATAATTTATTTTTAATCATTTAATTTTTATAGCACATTTAAATACAACTATAAACTGATTATGAAAAATTCTGAATAAAAAGCACTATAATATCAAAAAATATATATATTTAGGGATTTATTTTCAATAATTACAATTAAAATTAATTTTGAAATTTATATATATATGTGTGTATATAAACTTTTTGCAAATAAACCAGGAAAAGATACAAATTGATAAACATTCAGTATACATAATCCAATTATATCAGGAATAATAATCCATAATTTAATATAACCCAACATTTTTTTCATTAGTTTTATATTTATATTCATCACACCTAATTTAGCAGCTGTTAACACATTGGAGGTTATATTCTGTAGTTATATATTAGTAATACAGAAAAAAAAACCTTTACATTACCCTAATTCGGGATCTAACTCCTTTTATGACAATAACATTATTACAATATAATTTTTTAAATGCAACTCAGTCGATTTCCTAATTAAATATTTCATGTACATTTTTACTTTAATTTAAGAAGTATCTTAAAAAAAACTTACCAAACCCAGGAAATCTGACATGAGTAAGATTAGAAGAAACAATGCTCTTGGGAAACTTTTAAGCAAACATTAATGGCTCGCAAAATACAGCTCACAATTAAAAAGGGTATTAAGATCTGAAAGACCACAAAAATGAGTTAAAAACATAAAATAGTTTTAACATAACTTTATAAATATCATATAATAAAAATGGAATTAGTTAACATTAAATGCAACAAAAAAGAGTTTCACCAAAACTGCCATAACTTAAAATTATGAAAAAAAAAATGAAACAAAATAATTTAAAAAGCAATAATACTAATAATATTTTATACTACTCATACTATTTTTGTGTATTTACAGATGTTCTACACAATTTAATGGTCTATATTAATTTCTTTTTTTTTATGCTATTTTTTTATTTATAGTAAAAGAAATTGCAAAAATTTTCGAAAAACATTTTACTGAAAGAAAAAATATACCTTTATTAGCATGAGAACACCCATCACAAATGGATTAAACACAGTTAAGAAACAGTAAACACTGGTAGGATTGAAACTGCAAATATAAATACATAGTGTATTTCAAAAATAACAACAAAATATAATTAACAATAATTATTGAATACAATTTAAATGGACAGAGTACCTTAAAAATAATCAAAGTGTAAAAGTTTTGTAGCATTTTTGCTTTAAAATAATTTGTTTTAACTTGAATAATGATATACTAAATTGTTAAATGAATAATGTTATCATAAATTCTATAGTTAATTGTTTTCATTTACTTTATTAACATTTAAAATTTTAATGTTTTCTATTTACTCATATATGAGGCAGAGTCTGAAATTTCATAAAAATACAAAATTATTTCACAATAAAAACTCATAGTTTTGAAAGTATTTGAATAACAAGAATTTCAAATAAGATTTTAGCTTTTAAATAAAAGTTGAAAAAAAAAAAAGCATTTAAAATAAAATAAAAAATAAACATTTTTAAAGAGAGATAGTTTAAATAAAATTTCAAGAGAGCTTAAACTTCAATATTAAATAGTTATAGCTTATTATAAGATAATTAAATGAGAAACTATTTTTAAAAAGATGACAAACCTTAATTAACAATTGAAAAAAAAAAAAAGTGCCTAACTTCAAAGATTGTCATAAATTGCATTTTTTTTTTTTTTTTTTAATGAAAGATATGAAGTAATATTTTATAAACTGCACTGAAAGCAGACTGACCTGTTAATACTTGCTATATTTCCAGTACCAAAAAATGCTAATAAAATAAAAAATATCTGTAAAATAAATTTAAGGAAAATTAAACTTATTGGAATTTGCTTGCTTTGTGTATCGATAAAACAAACAATGAATTATGTTACTTCAGTACTAAAAGGAGTACAGTAAAAAGTTTAAAGTAAATTATTACAAAAATTGTAATTGTAAAAATCTTTTTTTTTCATAATTTCCCTTTAATAATTTTTTTTAAAATATAATCTCATTTTAAACAATTTATTTTTAAAGCATCAGATATCAAAAGGTAATTAAAATTGATTCAACAAATCAATCGGAAAATACAATGTTCTAAAAAAAAGTTTTAGCTTTATTAATTATATTCCTTTGTAAATATTTCACTATAGATATTTTGTAACAGATTCAAATTCTTACTAGACATATTTTAATTTTTTTTATATAAATAAAGCATTTTTCTTTTTTATTAGAATAGAATTACATATTAAATTCTATTGGCATATGGAAAACATGCTAACATATTAAAATACCCTGTATGTAGAGATTCATAATCAAAATAACATTTTTAATACATATTACCAAAATAATAAGGATACAAAAAAATAGGCTCTCCTAAAATCTCCTAAGCTAATTTCAGTGATAATTTTCCTTTTTGTTGGATCTGTAGGACTAGGCACAAAATATATATCTTGTAACTGTAAAAAAAAAAAAAAAAATGTAAAATGCATATTAGAAAATCAAATTGATATTTTAAGCATTAGACAATTAATAATAACAAATAAGTAAATACTTACTTTTGAATAATTGTAAGATAACTGATGTTCTAACATTAACCAAAGAATCATTTGAATGCACAATAGTAAACAAAACATTCCTTCGTGACTTAAAAGAGTTAAAGCAAATACTATAGCAATAAAATTTATTTTGAATACATATATATATACATTTATATAAAGAATATAACACATGAGCACAAAAGCCAAAGGAGAACTAACAAGAGTAAATTAAAAACAAAACCATTTTGCACATGAAAAGGTATGCCCAGTATTCACTATGTGAGAATTGTGTAGCAAAATCATTCACAATGCAAAAATCCTGAAGTCCTTCCCATTAAAACTTATCTCCCAAAAAAATTTCAAAGTGCTTTAAGCAGCAACAATGAAATTGAAATTTATTTACAAACATAATCAAATTGTTAAAAGGCAGACACTATATTAAAACAGTAGATCAAAAACGAATATATAAAAATTTAAATAAATATATGATGACAGGGTGTAAAACATGTTAACAAGAAAATCGTAAAATCCAAAATAAATTTGTAAATCCAAAAAGGAAAATAATTATTTTTTGAGGAATCCTTTCTTGATCAAAGAATAGGTATCTTCAGGATATTACGAAATGTTATTTCTGTTTGATAGATAAATAGATTTAAGTTAAAAATGCATCTAGTGGCATACTCTCATAGCATATTTTTGTGTTCAAGTATTATATTCTTTATATGTATACAGGGTGATTCAATGGTCAAGGGACAAACTTTGAGGGGTGGTACAGTCTACTAAAACGTGCACATTAGTACAGGAATGTATGGACAGAATGACATGTTGAGGCACAAACACAAAAAATGAGACATGAAAAGAAAAAGCATTGCTTATTTACAATATTACTGCAAAATACTTCTTTGATTCAATGTTTACAATAAATGTTTAAAATTGAGACCACCATAAGTAATACATTCTTGATAGCAATTGACATACAGTTCCAAAGATGCCAAGGCCCAAAGAACAACGTCCTCAATTGAGGCTACCAGAGTATTGCAAATTAAAAAGCAGTTGCAAACACAGAGTAACAATAAAAAAGAGTGTGCATCGCAATTGCCATCCAGAGGAAATGAAACTAGTCATGCAACAGGTATTAGCTGGAGCATTGTGCCCGACTGTTACGAGAATTCATTTGAAAGTGTTTTTGTTCCTCAAAAAGTCACTTCCTACCATACATTCTATACAAAAAATTATGTTTTAGCAAACTGTAACACCCCTTAAAGTTTGTTACATGACTATTGAATCATCATGTATATATACAGTATAGCAAACCAGGTAGCTGCTATAAATTGTAATAGAAATCCAAGTAGATATCGCAAATAAATGAAATATTACTTCATTTCAGTAAAATTTTAAGGAAATTTAAGAGCTGGGGTCAGGCCTTAGAAAGTGAAAAATTAAAGGTCCAAATTCTGTGAAAATTGTAAAGAGTCTTTACCCAGAGCAAATAAAGCCATAAGGAAATAATTAAAAAGTTCTGATTAATATATTACAGAGTCTGAGAAAAAAAGAAACAGAAAGAGTTCATAAACAAATATGTTAAGGCAGTGATTAATTATAAGAAAATTAGAAGTGCTTATCAGAAAATGTGGAACTTAAGATCAATAGGAGGTTGGTATAATAACTGAATCTGTTAATTTTAAGTCAGAAATTCAGGAAGAGAGCAAAATGGAGCATATATATATACATATAATATTAATTTGTTAGAAATACAATAATACATAGTGAGTTTATTTAAATGATCTGCAAAAGTTGGAATTTTTTTCAATTGAATATTGTTCATAAGAAATGATAGAAGTAACTACCTTGGACACAAAACTATTTTTTAAAAAGAATCTATTAATTAGAAGTTTAGTTTTTTTTATGATGATGTTATAATATAAACACTGTGAAACAATTTGATTTAGAAGAATTATATAAATTTAAAAAATATAAATAATAATTGTTTCTAATCTTATGATATGTTTTTTTTTTCACTCACTGAAGGGAAACAAATATTATGGATAATTAAACTCTCTGTTATAACATCTTTAAATATTATAAAACTAAGCAAAATTTCCAACTAATTAAATCCATTCTTACACATTAATAAATATTAAAATTAAATGAAAATATTTAGAATATTTTACTGTCAAAGAAAAAAACACAAATTAATTATACCACATCCACATAAGAACTTCTTAACTACAACAAAAATAATATATATTTAAAAAATATTAAACATCATAATTAAATTCACAAAATTAATGATGGTGAACTGAAGTAATAATTTCAATTAATTAAAAAGAATCAAACAAGGAAAAATAATTCTATTACTTCAAAATATTTACAAAAACAAACTTGAATTGAAAGGATACGCAATGCTAAGAAGAATATATGGAGCAAATAAAGCAGTCATAACATTCAATAGGCGGGTAAGTATTGATTGAGATCCAAATAGAGGAAGCATCAAAGATATTCCTAAAAAAAATAAATAAAAGTTAAAAGAGATATTTAAAAAAATGATATAAAGAAAATATTTAAAATATCCTGCAAAAGTGTTTTTCAAACTGTTAACTTTCAAATCTTTCCTTACTCCAATAAAAGAAAATATGGTTTTCTTCCCATTTCTTATCCTTCCATTTTCTTGACTTAATAAGAATTTTAACATCTAAATCATCTTTCATTCAAAACTAAATTAAATATAAATAGTTTTTATTACTAATTAATGCACACAGAGTATTAGATTGAAAAAAAATAGTTTAAAAGGAGTTGCAATTTGTAGATATAAGTATCAAACTAAACAATTGTCCCTAATAAAAAAACTTTGGGAAAAAAAACAAAGTATTAAATTACCCCCCTTTTAAATCACATATCCTATCGAATATATACCAAAAAATAAAATCAATAAAATGTTTTTGCCTAATTTATGTTGCTAGTACATTCTTTCCCTAAAGCTCGTTTTTTTTTAAATTCATTATATATATATAAATGCTTTAACTTTAAATATTACTACTAATAATGAAACATTTGATATTTTAATATGAAATGCTGAATTTTTCAATGCACCTGACATACTGAAAATTTTTTAATGCTTCCAATTATTTCTTTATTAAGGATTATCTTCAAGAAATTCCTAGTACTAATTTCTAATATATTCATATTTCTAATATAATTTCAGAAACACTTATATACAATACAGAAGACTCATGGCTTCCTTAATAATTTGACTAGATAATAATTAATTCAATTTAATAATTCAGAGACAGGGTGTAATTGCATTAAAATATCTTACCAAGTATAAACCATGAAACAATTTGGTTTAGAAAAGGCAAACCATCTTTATCTGCAATACTCCGTGAAGTACTTTGGATGGTGTATGTTGAAATGCATAGCAAGATCACCTTAAAAGAATGCAAGCTGTTAATACAAGTAATTTAAATTATGCTAAGACTAAATATATTAAATAATTAAAATACTAACTTGTACAGCCGTCAAAACAGCAATGCGATAAGGCTCTCTTTTAGCTATTCTGTTATTGTAAATAAGGCCAGTTTCAGGTCTGAAAATAAATTGGTTTTGATTAATCAGATACTTTAAAAAATAAGCTAAAAAATTGATCTAATCAATTTCCTACCTTCTGGCACAAAATCCGACAGCAAAAATAAATAGCCATCCAGCTAATATTCTGAAAAAGAATAATTAAATAAAAATATAATCATTACAAAAATTTTTAAACTCTTCATAATAAAGTTAGCACAATAAAAGTAGACTTACACAATGTTATAATTTGTATCTTTACCAACAACAGGCATCATAGGAAATACAGATAAAATAACTGATGTGACACACCAAGAAAAACATAATCTCTGAAAGAAAATATAAAAATATTTTGTTAATAAAGAGAATGATTAACTTATTTTATTACATCATAAATTCAATTAATGTCACAATTTTTTAACATTAATATGAAAACATATTATAATGAATGATTAACTTATTTCATATTAATGTTAAAAAATTGTGGCATTAATTGAATTTATAATGTAATAAAATAAGTTAATCATCAACTTCTAAAAGCATTATCGTTGTTAATAAAAAAGGTGAAAATAGAAGAAGATCAAATAGTAATTTTTGCTGTAATATTAAAATTGCTGAAAGATATAAATTCCTCCTATACTTCATATTTTAAATGAAAATATACGATAATTTAAGCTTCATATCAGAGTACTCAATTATATACTTTATTATGTATATGTTAGTTATTTAACAAATATATTTGAAATATATTGATTAAATAACTAACATCATATATATAAAGGTAATCTGAGAAAAAACTTTTTATATTTAGTTGTAAAACATATAAATTGTCAACTATGAAAAATGTAATAATGCAATTATATAAGAGTATACAAGATTCAAGCTGAAAACATATACCCCATTCCTTTAATTTAAAAACTGCATTACATTTTAATGTAAATATATTTAAATAAAAGGTACTGTATCTTTCAGTTGATGCATGTTTAAGTTCAATTGCAATATAATAATGTTTTGCAAGAAATCTTCACTTAATGTGTAATATTTTACAACTGCTTACTGAAATTACAATAATTTTTAAGCATATTTATTTCAGATATTGATAAGTAAGTTTTCCAAAAGGAGGATTGCTTTTGGAATGGGCAACATGAAATTTTCCAGATGGATAACATCATATTTTTGGAATTTTCTGAAATTTTGGAACACAATTACAAATGAGTATATTTAAATGAATATCACAAACAAAGCATAGCAACTCAAGATATAAATGGTGACAGAAAAAAATATTTCTAATATAAAAATGCAGTATCATGTTAACTAATAAGCATGTTTTATTATAAAATATTGCATTTTAATATAAAATATATCTAAAAATATGTGTCAGTTTTAAAACTTACGTTTTGCAAATTGCAGTATGTAATTTATAGAAATACATTTAGTTTTTATTTTATTATCCAAATACACAGTATTTAATATTTGAATTTTATTTTTACTTTAATGCTATGTTTAATTACTGAAAGAAAACTTGTGTTCTACACTCACAATGTAAATGCAACACAATATCTTTCATAACAGATTACATAACTTTTAACCTCAGCTAAAAATGAAATTAGAAATAATAAATATCACAGTAAACTTAAATATATGAATTCTAAGAAAAGATTAAATTTCAAACACTAAAACACTTTTATTAAGATTTGCAAGAATGAAAAGTAAAAGCAAGATTAATATTTCCTATAATAAATATAGTGACTCCAAAATATGATTTTATTAAAACAAATAAATTGAAAAGAAATTTTTAAATGATCAAAGGATCAGAATTCTTACCTTATGTGTGTTAGTTAGATTAGAAAAAAATGGCCATGCAGCAATAGCCCAGAGAACTATTGACATTATTTCCCTCTTGAAGAACGAAACGAAACTAATAATAAAGTCAAATAATAATAATAATCATAACAGAAATGCAAGAAAGCAATTGTGTGCCTTTATATCATAGCTATATATTTTTTTTTTACATAAACTTCAATAAAAATAAAAACTATAAACTGCTGATTAAAAACTTGTTTCTTGTACTCAACGGTGATCTAAAATTTAAATTTAGCGTCTCTATAAATAATGAAGATTAAAAAATTGACTTATTATTCTCTTATTCTCTACCACTAAAACTATCATGATATTTACAGCTTTAAATATGTGAAGTGAACACTGATATAATATTTAGGTTGAAATAATTAGTTTAAAATTTTTGTATTTAAAATATGGAAAAAAAAAAAAAACGTTTCTAAAGGGTAAAAAATATGAATACTCTAAACAATGCATAGAATTATTCAAAAGTAACTTTGTTTTTAATTATCAATCTAACAAATAATGGTTAAACAAATTAAGAGAATAATCGAATTCAGCTCTAATAACATGAAAAAATTCATTCAATTTTGATTTTTAGATTTTCAATATGTGCGTTTAAAATTAAAAAAATCATTTGCCAACCTATAGTACTATGAATGAACAAGAAATATAAAGCAGGTTATTTAAAATTTGAGGAGACAATAGATTCAAAAAAGTATAATTTTTATGTAATAATTCTTTATATTTAATGCAAGAGAACTAAATAATGTAAAATTTACTACAGTTCGTTATTATTTAAAAATCTAACCATGTCCGGAAAAATCCTGCCGGATTAATATTATGCAAGATAAATATTTAAAAAAATAAAAGCATTCATTTTTATGTGTGTATTTAATATTCAGAGCTACATATATTTACATAGACTGTATTTAAATAACACATAACATAATTGTTGAAAAATATCTATTTAATTTCAAAATAAACATCAATGTTTCTCTATTACAATTTTTTTTTTTCTCATACTAGCAATTATATAAGTAATAATTTATTTAGCAAGAATAAAGGAAGAAAAACATAAATATAACTATTGTTAAGAGTTTTTATATTAAGTACAATTTTCTACTTAGCTTGGAAATAAATTTTCTAATAAATAATAATAATAAATTTTCTTTCTAAATAAATTTTGGAAATAAATTTTCGATATAAATAGTTTTTACAGAAGCATTTTTTTTAATTACAAATAGACAATTAGCAATAGTTGAAACAATCAACAAAACAAAAATGAATAAGAATTCACTCCATAATTCATAAAACAGGAAAGAATATTGCCAAAACTATAGATATACACATTGATTTGTTACATTTCTGATGTTAAAACAACAACATTGTAAATGCTAACTAAATTTTTTCTGCTAACAAGAAATTATATTAGAAAAAAATATTAAATAAAAAAAAAAAATTAATTGAATTAGAATCCTTAACTATAAAATAATAATTATATTTTAATTACCAGAAGTTCCATTGCAATAAAACTCAGTAGTGATATACCAATAAATTTATAGAAAACTTTTTTTCTTTCTAAATGCAGCTTTGCAGAATAGATTAAATCCCATCTAAAAAAAAAAAAAAAAGAGACAAAACTTAAGTTACTTTCATATATCTACATAAGGTAACTTAAGAATTAAAAAGTGAGATATCAATTATGCGATGTTTAAATTATTGAGCATTACATTTGAACTTCAACTTATTGAATACATACATAAAAAAATCAAGCAATGTGTTTTTTAATACCATAATCCAAATTATTAAAAAAATTTCCTAAAATTGAGTCTATTTTACTATGCTTATTAAATAAATCATTCAAAAATATTAAATAGTAAAATGAAAATTATCCTGTAAATGGCAACACTATATGTGGAAATATTTCCTTGTTTTTTTTTTTTTCTTAATTTTCTCATTTTTATCTTCAATGCAAACTTAATGTATTTTTATAAAGTGGTTAATAAGCCTTGGAAAATATGATTAAAATTACGAATTTAAAATAAATCAATAATATTATTTACACACAAAGTTATTAGATAATAACCAAATAGTTGCAAAGAACATTTCATGTTCAAAAAAATAACTTTTTATGGAATAATTCAAATATTTTATTATTTATATTTTTTTTAATAGTTTCTTAAATCATTTACAACACCAAATGATTTTTGCGAAATATAACGTTTTAAAAATTGCAACAAAATTTTAGTGAAAAAAATAATGAAGAACTTTGTAATAAATTAAGCAATAAAATATTTTAAAAGCATGTTTTATGGAAAATTTAATTACTTACTGCAAACAAACAAGCATCCATAATAAAACAGGTAGTAAGAAATAAGCATAATACATAGTAGGAGCATTTTGAACTAAAATGGGAAATTATAAAAAATACATAAGATAATTTTTATTTAATGAAGTGTTTGTTAACATAAATATTAAAAGATTTTAGTAAGTAATTACAGCATAAACTACTTTAAAAATTAAAAAACATATAGTAAAATACTAAAATATTTTATTATAATAAAACATATAATAAAATATTTTAGAAGTAGATATTCATTTGTATGTAGATTATACATTTTAATTATTATAATTCTTAGAAACATTATTTTGATAAAAACAAATATACAAGTACCTACCATACTGCTATAAAGCAACCATCTGGAGACAAATGTTAATTTAGAATTAAAATGGTACAAGACATTGAGCTAATATTCTAGAAATTTAAATATTACCAAATGTTACAGTTAAAAAAGAAAAGATTAAAAAGATTATATAAAATGTAACAATAAAAATATTGTACTACATATTTTACTATATATATATATTTGTGACTGAATTTTCCTGCCACATTGTTTTTTAGAACAGTGGAATTATGTTAATAATTTAATCTGTTATGTAATTATATATAACACTTAGATTTAACACAGTTATTTGAATAATTAGAAAATACTTTTGTTTCCTTAAAGTTCATTTTTTTTTCTTTATTCATATACAATTTTAATATTCTATAAATGTAACAAAGAGAACAACAATTTTTATTTTAATATATTTACATCATAAAGCAATGCTGTTCAGAACTTCACTCCTCACAAAACTAAAGAAATTAACTTTTTATTTATTCTGTCAAATTTATTATTAAATATTGGGTTGGCAAAAAAATTCTTTGCATATTTTTCACCATTTAAAAGCATTGAAAAACCCGAAATTACTTTCTTGTCAATCCAATATTTATATAATTAGTTACATTGCTTTTCTGTAAACCTGCTTAAAATCGAATTCTTTTAAAAAATTTGATAACAGTTCTTTTTTGAGGGTGGGTATGAAGGGGCATTTAACTAACAGCATTATAGTAGGGCTCTACTGTATTTTATTTTATAATAAGGAGCAATTTTTAAAATTTTACAGAACACCGAAAATTTTATTTTTTTCATTCACTTATTTAAAGAATGTTTTCAGTTATGCATAAAAATGCATTTGTGTTTAGATATTAATTTAAAGGTCATAAAGTTATATATTATATATGCATAAAAAGAAAGACAAATTTTAAAATATAGAAATGGAATAGATAATTATAAATAGAGAATGAAATTGTATTACAGTTGAGGAAACAACACAAAAACTGCTTTATAATGTGAAACTGAAAACTATTTTAAATGAAAATAATTATATAAACCAAAATAAAAATATGGTAAAACATTTTAGACATACCATAAAGTAATATTGATATTAAAGATCCAACAAAAAAGTGAAAGAAAGAATGCATTTTATTTTAGAAAAATTATCTTCTGGCATTTTGACTGACGATTCAAGAGAGCTTTGCCCAATAGTTGTATAATCTTTCAAAATCAACACAAAGAGATAACTTATCCAACCCAGAAATGCAAGGAATATGCTTATACTGAAATAATAAGAAATACATATTTAAAAACAATGACTTTTTATTGAAACAAAAAAAAAGTAAAAAAAAAACAAAGTAAAAAAAGTAAAAAAGTAAAACATTCAATTTAAAAATTAAAAAGCATATTTATAAAATATTTAAAAAAATATATGCATTATAAAATTTTAGAAAAAAATAGTTAATACTATTACGTTTAATTTTAGAAAAAAAATTATATTAATAATTTACAAAAAAATAATAAATTTAAAATAAATATTCTTCTAACTTTATTATCTAATTCTTTAATAAGTATACATGACGATAATGATAATAAAAAGGATAAATTTGAAAGCAAAAAATAAAAAGACGTATACTATGTACTATTTATGTATATAAAATAAAATGTTTAAATGAAAATAAGATAATTCTCAATTTAAATAATTACATACTTGAAATTTTTTTTTATTTCAGTAATAGTTTTAAAATTCTAGATATCTTTACAATTTCAAATTTTAATTAATTTAAAATTTTGTATATTTATTCACACAAATAAGCAAATATTATAATGGGGTTACTAAAAATAATTCAGAAGAATAATGTAACTTTACCTTAAAACAATTCTGTCATGCCTTTGATAATAAGTTAATCCTTTTAAAGCCAATTCGATGATTTTTAAACCAACTTGAATCTAAAATTAAGTGGTATAGAGAAGAAAGTCATTTTTTCACTTTTACTGAGGAAAACAATCATTGAATGTGCAATATATTATATAAATACTTACAACATCTTTTATATCTGTTTTGTTTCAAAAGAGTATCAATCATGGACATTAACTCGGCCTAAACATAAAAAACACATAAAAGCAAAAAATAAAGTTTTTTTAACGAAAATAGTATAACTTCTTATTCATATAATAATGCAATTGGAACGTTTTTATTTTGGTATTAGTTTTAGGAATTCTAGACATATTTATAATTTTGAATAATTAATTTTAAAAGTTTTTTAATATTTATTTATACGAATAAAATTATTAAAATAGGGTTACTAAAAAAATTTACAGAAAAATTATGTAACATTAATTGTAACTAATGCTCAATGTTAATACATATATTTGATTAAAATTATCCTCTAACATTTCATGGAAATAAATTAAATTCACTCGCTTACCTGACGAGAAGTTGACAATTCCCTAAAAGAGACAAAAAAATAAATAAATAACCAAGACAGAAAGCATTTTTTATTAATTAATATAGGGACGGTATTTAAAAAGAAATGGTTCTATGAAATTGTTTTAAAAATAGTATATAATTCATTAAATTAAAATAATTTAAAATTTTAATAAAATTTTGCTTTTCAAAATTTCTATAATTTTCCTTTTAAAAATGGAAAAAAAAGTCATTTAAACAAACAAAATGCTGGTATGCAAATGCCTTTCATTCAATATCAACAATTTTAGTTTGTTTATAAATTTCTAAATGAAAAAAAAAAGACAACAAAGAAAATTAACTTCACAAAACTACACGATTGGGTAGTTTAAATACTTGGTATATGTTTAAATGAAATGGACATCAAAATTAAGCTTTTAACCATGTATTCTATAATCAGACTTTGAAATCTGACACAGTATGTATATTAGATACTCTTTTAACTGGCATTCGATAATTGAATACATTCAATAATCCAGCACCGATCGAGCCTATGCTTTTGTATTTTTGTCATATGGATTTGACAGCCAATGAACAATGAATGCAAGACAATGAATGCTGCTTGCATTTTAGAACTTTGTAGTTGCTAGAATGACACAATATTTTGTAAGATATTTAAATCATCTATATGAGTTCAGAATGTACATAAACACAATAAATATGCGCATGTTTTAATCATTTAAATTTATATCTAAAGTGCATAATATCCTCCTTAAAACTATAATGGCACTCGATAATCAAGCAAAATCGCTCATACGAACGAGGCAGTGGTCTTGAACATGCCAAATAAAAGAGAGTTTACTGTCTTAAAAAACAATCAAATAAGAGTATACATTTTATATATTTTGACAGCTTAAAACCTGGGATCATGAAATGTAGCATTAATGAGTACTTACGTATTAACGGTACCTTGGCGACACGCGCCAACCGCAGCTACAGATTTGCCGGTTTTTAAGAGGTGCCAATCTACACTTAAAATTTTTGAAACATGAAACACTTCATTTAAAATCAAAACGCTTTCAAAATATTTTTTATTCTAAATAATAAAATATATAAAACACTTCATTTAAAATCAAAACAATTTCAAAATTCAAAACACTTTATTTAAACACAAAGTAGTCAAAAGGAGTTTTCTAAGTCCCACACGATAAACACACTGGCTGAAATTGCATTTCCAAAACTTATGTTCACCAAAATAAAGTTTCATGTCATGGGAATTGGGACATTTTCATTGTTTTGGTAAAATATTTCACTCCTGAAAAATAAAATTGCATCTTGTTCTGTTTCTGGCAAATCCCAAATACGCATTTTCGTAGCACAAAATGGCGTCAAAACTCAGCAAATCTGCAGCTGTTATATTGGCGCCATTTAAAAACCGCCAAATCTGTAGCTGTTAGTTAGGCGACACTTAAAACCGCCAAGTCTGTCACCAAGGTACCATTAATGCTCCAAATCATACAATTACTAGTTTATAGCTAAATTTTATTATGAATAAGCAACATTTAAATTAATTATAGAAAAAAAACTCTCAAGAACAGTAATTTTTTTTTCTTTATATACATTTCTGTTTTTTTTTTTTTTTTTTTCCTACCAAGCAATGGATGAAGGAGTAAATGTTTCCAACGCATTATCACACTGGTGTTATTTAATGTATTTTATTATTATTTTTACAATTATTCAACATTTTATATTAAATGAAAAATAAAAGTAAAGTTCAGAATTTTACTTCATTTTTTTATCAGGAAGAAACTCTACGAATGATAATGTTCACAGTTAACTTTGTGATTAATCAAATTTTATATAACTATAGAAACATCAATACAATGTCAGAAAAGATACCGATCACTTACAGAATATTAATACAATACAACAAATATTTCAATATTGTGTCAAATCCAAAAGATATATATTAAACACATTGATGCGATTAATTTATACAAAATATAAATTACTTAAATCTCCAGAAGAATATTGGTAAAGTATTTTCCTTTTTTTCTGAAGCATCTGTCGTTGATAGTTTGCAAGAATTTGTCGAGCATTTGTAAGCAAAGACAGGGCTTTATGAGGCCATTCTGTACCCAAGTATTCGACAGGTAATATCCCCTAGAAATAATAATTAATACTTATTTAGTTATAATTATATAACTTACGAATTATATATTACAACTGATACAAAAATTTGCATAATAAACATTTTTAATCTGACTTTGTAAAAATTTATATAAATTTGTGTGATTGTGTGCATGTGTGGGTGGTTGGGTGTGCGTGTTACATTTATTATTTGAAATGTCACATCTAATTAATTTTATTTATAAAGTAAAAATAATAACATAAAAGCTACAAAGAAATCCCACAGATCTTATGAATACATATTGTGAAAATACAAAACAAAATTACTTTAAATTCAGAAAACAATGGTTAAAACATTGTTAAACATGAATTTAAAAAAAAAAAAAAATCATTTGTTTATGATTTTGCAAGAAATGGATCCAATTATATCATGTGCATTTATCAAATATGAGTAAATAAATGTTTTCAATGCATTTTAAGATTATACAATTACTGAAATAAAATTATATATAATTTACATACATTATAGTCTATTCAATACATTTATAAATAAATTAAAGTCTAAAGAAATTTATAGATTATTAAAGTCTTTTAAATAGAAGTCTAAAAAATTTATCTTGGCCAGGTCCTTCCACCACATTGGGATTTCAGTGGCTTTTGTCAAAAAACTAGACATGTCTACTAGACAATAACAGAACTTCACTATTGTAGCTTTTGAGATTGCTGGAAAAATAGTAATGAATTGAAAGTTTCTTGTCACTATCAACCATCAATGTAATTTCAGGCACATGGACACCAGATGTCACACACAAACAGTTGACTGATTACAGGGAAATGAAGTAATAAATGAAACAAGTTATTGTTTATTAATGATTCTATTCATATTTAATCTAATTCCTGTGTCGCAATTAATACTCAAAATAGGATACATTGTTCTAATGCAGCCGGCAAGACAGAGACAGTTAATCTTTATGCCATAAGCAAGGACTGCACCGCTATTACTCATTTAGCACTAACCAGGAGGCACATGTAGCTTAAAAATATGCTACGGACGCAAGTAACACTACTCCCAACAACGCTCTCTACAATCCCATTAGACCAGGATCTACGGTTTAAAGTGGATTCCGAATCACTACAAACATCAGTGGCACCACCAGGACTTGAACCTGAAACCTATAGTACTGAGCACTAGCCACTTGGCCATTAGTCCCCCTCAAAATAAGATATATTTTCAGCAATTCTGATAAAAACTAAATTTTATACTTTGTGATTTTTGATTTTTTTTTTTTTTTTTTACTATTATTCTTATTCATATCATTCATAATTGTTATTCAATACTATTATTCTTTTCATCTCATGTATGTTAGTGAATCTTTAATGTATTAAAACATTTGTTTTATTATTTTGATTGCTTTTGTGATTATATAAATACTATAAATGATTTGATGATATTTGTTTTATGATTATTCTGGCTAATGAAAAGTACATTCTTTTTTTGCAAATTATAGACTGAACAAAAAAATTTAAAACATAGAAATTTTCCATATTAAGGCTATTAAAAATTACATAAAACTCAATTTATTTTAATATTATAAGCTTCACATCGATTGCCAGCACTTAAGTAAGATATTTATAAATTTATAAAAAGTTAGACAGCCCCATCACTATATAAATAGCATTAAAAAACAAATGTTTGGCAAAGTATATGATGTCGCAAAATTCCATAAGATTTGAATTCCAAAACATCCTAAATAGACTGGAATATTTGATAATGAAAGAGGTGATATCCCTTCAATATGCACCTTTAGGCTTGGTTTTTAGGGGAAGTGAGTATATCAAATTTTTTTAAAACAAATTCTCTTGCACCCCTTATTAAAAGCATTACTTTGAGTGTGAATTTTGACATACTCTATATAACAATATTGCTTTGTTTGATATACACATTTAATGCTGAAAAATTATTTTTCAATTTTTATGTTTAAGATTTGTAATTTAAAGGCTATTTGAAATTTATTGGAATGAAAATAAGTAAACTAAAAATTATTCGATATATGAATAACTTACAAGAGAATTTACAGGAAATGGAATACCAATCAATGTGGAAATCAAAGGAGCTATATCCACTTGATTAACATCAACTCTTTTTATTTGTGCAAGTTTCCACTCTAAAAAAAAAAAAAAGAATTCATAAAAATACATAAAAAGATAACTAAAATAAATATATACAAAGATTAATTCAAGAATGGCCACCAATATTAGAGATATTAAGTATTAAAATTAATGCCATTTGCAATAAACATTAATTACACATCAACATTTTCTTAAAGAATACAAATTCTCCTTTCCACTGTTAATTAACTATTCACTATTCCCATTCTAGCATTTATATTATCTTTCACTTTCAATGTTAATAATATAATATTGATAACATTAAAAATTATTAATTGCATAATAAATTAAATATTTGTGAAAAATTTAAAAGAATGCTTACCCTCGGACAAACCATCATGATAGAAGTCTTTACCTTCTCCAAGTGGTCTTCTTATCCCAGCACCCCAGGCTACTAAAGGTGTATAAGTTTCATGCATATCTCCAGAACCATGTGATCCTATAGGAAACAACTTCAGTTTTTAAGTAATTAAATCTCATTAAAATCATTGTACATTTAATGAAATAAATACAAATTGCAAAATGATTTATAAAGTTGAACACCATTAATAAATATACAGGTCAGGGCTTATAGTAAGTTTTGTGAGTTGGGACCATAGAATAGTAATAAAATAGGGTTTGCATATAATTGTCACCTGATGCATAACCATCCCATGACATGTACAACCATCACTGTCCTTTTATAGCTGCCTTGATTACTTTCATGGTCACTTTGCAATTAATTCTTACAAGATTTGAGAGTAAAAATGAACTTATATTGCACTGTGAATGGCTGTTTTGCTCATCTATTGATCAGAATTAATTTTAATTCATTTAGAAATAGATTCAGACATGTATTTCATATTTTTCTTTAACATATGTGATGATAGCCTGATGAATTTTGGCAACTACCTATACTGTTGGCATGAAGGAGAAGTCTAATATCATTTATTTTCAAAAGAAATGTTTCATTTCTTTAGTTTAATATAATATAGTATAGTATAGTGGGATATAGTTTGTTATTTAAATATAATTAAAATTAAATGAATTGTGCCATTTATTATGTATCTTCATATAAGAGATCATAAAATAATTAGCACATAAAATTCTCAATGTTTTAAGGGCATTTATAATTGACTGTGAAGTACATTGATAACAATGTCAACTACAGGTTGCATGTTGTTTTTATTATACTTATCATACTTCCTACAGAAAATACATATAATGACTTAAAACTTCTTCACATATTTTAAAAAGCTTACATATGGATAGTCATTATAAATACATAAAATAACTCATTGAAAATAAGCTACTGAGAACTGGATGCAAGTAATTAAATATTCGTTATAATGCAAGTAAATAAATATTCTTAGATACTTCATTACAGATAACACACAATATAATAAACATACTTTATAATAGCTACAATAAAGCAGGACTAACCCCAATCAGTCATTCCATGATCAGCAGTAAAAATATATGCTGTTTTACCATCATTTTCAAAAAAAGATTCAATCATGCTAACACATTTTTGGATACCTGCATCAACAACTTGCATATTTTTTATGTATTCCCTAAAAAAAATTATACAAATGAACAAATATCAAGAACTTATAAAATTTTTCTTGCATAATTATACTTTCATCTTTAAAAAAAAAATATTGCTATACATTACAATGCATTGCAAAAGAACTAACACTAAAATACAATATCAAATAAAAAAATGCTTATTAAAATTTTCCATAAAACACCATTACAATTTTCCAAATTTTATTTATTAATATCTATAAAAGAAATATTGAAATTTCTATCCCTTTTTTTTAATTTCTATTTTCTACACAATAAAATGCATAACAAATATTTTATAACTATATTGAATTTGAAAATTACGAAAAATAGTAAAATATGAAATTTATAACTCAAATAAATAGAATATTTTATCATTTTTTTTTTAAACATGAAGTCAGATGTAAACTAATTTGTTTTAATTAGATGCATATTTAAAATAAAATGTTATAGCTGAGTTTGTGTAGCATCATCAAAATACAATGTTGCATGTTGAATCTTAAATTCATTGCATCCTTAAATTATGTGTATATACACATACACATATATATATATATATACACTCCCACAAACATATATACACACACAAACATATACATGCACACAAACATACACACACACACACATATATATATATATATACATATATATACACACACGCATACATACATACATATATATACACAAACATGCATACATAAATACACACACACACACACACACACACACACACACACACACACACACACACACACACACACACACACACACACACACACACACACACACACACACATACATACACACAAGGGCCTGAATGGCCGAGTAGCTAGCGCTCTGGCGCTCGATAGCACAGATTTCGGGTTCGAGTCCCGGCGGTGCCATGGATGTTTGTAGTGGTTCGGAATCCACTTTAAACCGTAGGTCCTGTAACACGATCGTAGAGAGTTATGGAGAGTGACATATTAAAAATAAGGAAAAACTAACTGTTCATATATATAGTGATTAGGGGATTATAGTTCTTGTTGCTTCACATCCCCATATACCACTTCATTCATCACACACACACACACACACACACACACACACACACACACATATATATATATATATGCCACAAACATGCATACATACATACATATATACACACACACATGTATATATATATATATATATATATATACATGTGTGTGTGTATATACCTGAAGTGACAAAAGTCATGGGATACCTCTTAATATCGTGTCGGCCCTCCTTCGCCCGGCGAAGTGCAGCAACTCGACGTGGCATGGACTCAACAAGTCGTAGGAAGTCTTCTGCAGGAATATTGAGCCATGCTGTCTCGATGGGCGTCCATAATTGTGAAAGCGTTGATGGTGCAGGATTTTGGGCACCAACAGATCTCTCGATGATGTCCCATAAATGCTCGATGGGTTCATGTCGGGCGATCTAGGTGGCCAGATCATTCGTTGGAATTGTCCAGAATGTTCTTCAAACCAATCGCGAACAGTTGTGGCCCGGTGACATGGCGCATTGTCATCCATAAAAATCCCATCGTTGTTTGGGTACATGAAGTCCATGAATGGCTGCAAGTGACCTCAAGTAGCTGAACATAAGCATTTCCAGTCAATGTTCGGTCCAGTCGCACCAGAGGACCAAGTCCATGCCATGAAAAAAACAGCCCACACCATTACGGAGCCACCACCAGCTTGAACAGTGCCTTGCTGACAGTTTAGGTCCATGGCTTCGTGGGGTCTGCGCCACACTCGAACCCTACCATCAGCTCTTACCAACTGAAATCGTGACTCATCGGACCAGGCCACGGTTTTCCATTCATCTAGGGACCAACCGATATGCTCACGTGCCCAAAGTCGCTGCAAGCGATGTCGTTCTGTCAGTAAAGGCACTCGAGTCGGTCTTCTGCTGGAATAGCCCAAGAAAGCCAAATTTCTCCGCACAGTTCTAACAGACAAGTCCCTTGTACGTCCCACATTGTTTTCTGCGGTTATTTGACGCAGTGTTGCTTGTCTGTTAGAATTTACGACTCTTTGCAGACGTCGCCGGTCTCGGTCGTTAAGTGCAGGCGGTCGACCACTGCGCTGTCCATGGTGGGATGTTATGCCTGAAATTTCATACTCTCGGCACACTCTTGACACAGTGGATCTGGGAATGTTGAATTCCCTAACGATTTCCAAAATGGCATGACCCATGCGTCTAGCTCCAACTAACATTCCGCGTTCAAAGTCTGTTAATTCCCGTCGGGCGGTCATCATCACGTCAAAACCTCTTCACATGAATAACTTGAACAGAAATGAAAAAAGCACTGCGCATTTATACCTGTTCTACGCGATGCTACTGCCATCTGAAAATTTGCATATTGCTATCCCATGACTTTTGTCACTTCAGTGTATATACACGCACACTATATACAGTAGAACTTCTTTAAGTCGAACCTCAATAAGTCGGAAACCTCAAAAACTCGAAAAAATTTTGTTCCCTTCCATTACTTCAAACCCCAAAACCTCCATTACTCGAAATTTCAACCCTCTATATGTCGAAATAATGAGTCAATCCCTACAAGCCATATTGATATACATTTTCTGTCCGTAACTCAAAAATAAAAATTGTGCCTCCGTATTTCGAACATCAGCAATGTTTGATTTTACAACCTTTACAACTTGATCATATGAAACTAATTACCTGTATAGCTCGAAGAAAAATAAGTTACCCACTTTAAGGATTTGCCAACAATGCACGTCATTGTTTCTTAGAAAACAATGTATGAGTATACAGTAAATAGAATAACCAATTCTATGAAATATTCTCATGATAATCCTTATTCTTATTATTGCAATTTATTTCATTTGAACTCTAGCGAAGCAAATCTTTTGTTGTCGATTGCAAAAATATCAGAAGTAGTTTAGTTTTACTGCAATACACATCTATTTTAACAACAGTATACGATTAATATTGTTCATAGAGCAAAC
This sequence comes from Caerostris extrusa, assembly GCA_021605095.1. Classification (NCBI taxonomy): domain Eukaryota; kingdom Metazoa; phylum Arthropoda; class Arachnida; order Araneae; family Araneidae; genus Caerostris; species Caerostris extrusa. Next base: position 107,085 of record BPLR01011386.1, on the reverse strand, counting down.
TAGCAACTCAGAAGAAAAAAGAACCAAAATGTGCTAACCATACACACTTTTGACTTCTAGTACTCAAAACATCAGGAAACATACAACTATGTTTCATTTATAAAAGAATATTTTTTAAAGTTTTTTTTTAACTCTTTATTTCTATAGTTAGAAAATGAAGAAAATTCAGAAATTTTTTTAAAAAAACTACATATATATATTATTATTATAAAAATATTATTATAAAAAGTACAATTAATAGAATACAAGATTTTAAAAATGAATTAATTTTTCAATCCATATGAATTTTTAATTACTCATACATTCATATTAAATATTGGTAAATGATTAAAAAATTCTAATTAAAAAAAAAAAGTTGGTAAACATCGAAAGCTAAACATGCATAATGCATATATAAGAATAATTGACATGTAACAAATGTAGCATATGCATAAATATGTTACATATGTGACAATAATACCCAAGGAAGAATATCGGAACAAAAGTATGTAAAAATGACTAGGAATAATTTATCAGAATTGAGGGAGCTTGCCTCATAGCTTACTGAGAACCAGGCTTGTAGGAGTGACCGCTAATGTCCATTCCCAACAAGTGGAGAAAGAGAATATTCTTATCCTGAGACAGCATCATTTTCAGTGTTCCATTCACTTTTGCATCATCAAGAAATTTCTGTATGAAAAAATACATTAAGAAAATTCTTAATTTTAAACTGAAATGAATATAAAACACAAAATGATTTTTTTTTTTATTGATATTTAACACATAAAAAAAGACATTTATTTTGAGAACATCAAGCATTAATAATTAACATAATTAATAAAATTTTTGAGACACAAGATGTTAAAAAGCATTGCTTTAATAGGTTTTAAAAATATTTATATTTATATTTTTAATTAACAGTATAATTGAATCGGTTAAATATGTATTCAATAAAAAAATTTATTGTTCTTCTTTTATTAAAAGTTAATAAATATTTAAATCTTTTTAACCTAAAATTTAATTACAAGTTTTTCATTGGACAATAAATAAGTCAAAGTTGAATCAATTACTAAAACTATTCCTTTAGCATCAAAATTGTTTGCTTAGAATTTAAAAATAAAAAGACTACATTTTTAAAAAGAAACAGATTATAAAATTTGCAGCAAGATTAAAATTAAATATGCAGGATGATTTAAAATAAGATGGCCAAAATGAAGAGGCAAAGCAGGCATACAAAAAGAATAAAAAATCACATAGGAACATGAGTAGTAAACACCATCTACTAGATGGCTTTCTATGATAACATGACCTGAGCAAATTAAAGCATCTACATTGAAGTCATAGATGCCTTGGGAGTAACTTGGATAGTAATACATATCATAAATGGCTAAAATGCATTTGATTTATGGTGCTGCAAACTGCAATGGACAAGAATCTGTGCAAATATACTCTCAGAGATATCCTCGTAGATGAGTACCTTTACATTCGCTACTTTGTTTCGACAACCTTGTGAAACAGGCTCATGGAAGGTGCACAAGCTGGATACTGGTCATCAATGAACAACTCAGGCACTTATTACAGAAGAAAGTGTCCTCCAAGAAGTGGAATGTAATCTTTCCTCAAATACTCATGTTATTTGCCAAGAAACCCATATCCCTCAATCCACTCTCTGGCTCATTGTAGACTACATCCCTTTCATCTACAGCATGTCCAAGCACTGGAACCAAGAGACAACAAACACATTGAATCTGCATAATGGTATTTACAAGAAAGTGCTACAGACTGAAACTTCTTAGCAAGTGTTCTTTTCACTGATGAGGTTGTATTCTCATTAGAGTGATGAATGCAACCTCATCAGTGAAAAGAATGAAATGTGATGAATGTTCATAATCTGCATCATATTTAGCAATGAGCATTTTCCCTTTACATCTGGCCTAGCATTGTAAGAGAGAGTTTATTCAGGCATATGTTCTGCCTGCAAATATCTATGGACCCAATTATGTTACATTCTTACAAGAGATTCTACCAGAAATGCTGTATACCGTTTCTGTATCTATTCATCGCCACATTTGATCTCAGCATGATGGAGCTCCTACACATTTCAGCAGACAAAAGAGTCAAAACACATTCAGAGTCAAAACACATCTGCAGGTCGCCTTTCCAGGGTGTTGGATTGGTCAAGGTAGGCCAATTGCATGGCCACTGTGATAACCAGATTTATCTCCCATAGATTTTTATTATGGAGTTTTTTAAAGAACTTATTTACAAAATATCTATTTCATGGCAAGAAGATTTAGTAGGAAGAATTGTTATGGCAGCAGGATGTGTTCAAGATACATTTTGTAATTTTGAGAAGATACACCATTTCATGCAGCATTGATGTAGTGGATGTCTCATTGTTTGGCAATAACTTTCAACGTCTCCTGTAGTAGTATTGGTTGTAAATGTGTAACAAGTGTGAAAATACAGTATAAATAAAATGATATAGAATGATTTTTGTTTATTGTCCTTATATTGAGCATAATTTGAAACTCCTTCTAGCAGTTCCACATAGAGTTTGCAATCCCATGTTCTTGTAAGATTTTTGATTATCTTTGTATGCCTGCTTTGTCATTTCATTTTGGCCACATTATTTTGAGTATACATATAATCAAATTTTAAAGAATATCATTTCAAATAAAATAAACTTGTTCAAGGCAGCTCAATTATCATAAAGAAAAGAATAAACTTAGTCAGAAAATTTTAAAATTACTTACTTCTAGCTTTTGAAAGACCCAAATATCTAAGCTGTGAGGAGTAGCTCCAGCAAAATCTTCTTCAGCAGATGTATATGTATCAATGAAAACATTTTTACCATTGCCTAAAAGAAAGTGAAATAACCTTTAATCTTGAAAGATAAAGGTAACATAAAATGTAAAATAAATTCAATAATTTAATCATCATATTTTAACAGTAAATCGATCCTCAGAAATTCTGAGTGCTGAAATTCATATTTTTTATTTGTACTATTTCATTATTTATATACAGTATTTTTATTTTATTACAATTTTTTTATATATTTTAATTATATTTTTATTAATAGATTGCTATGAACTATTTTAATAAAATTCGAAACACTTGATAAGATTTATTAAAATTCGAAGTTTACTTTTTTGCTAATTTGTTTCACGACTAAATCTTCAAATATTAGTGGATATTATGCAGCTATTCAAATATTCATTATATGTAAAATTTAAGAAAAATAAATGAAAATAATTCTAACCTTTACTAAACATTGGAAGAATATCAGGGCTACCCCAGGCCCATGTGTATCTGCTTTCATTGAAGACTGAATCAAACTCAACTGGATTTTCTTTCCATCCCTTTGTGACAGCACTAACATCTTCATAAATGCCACCAATCATAGCAACATGCCCAGGACGAGATTCAGTTGGAACTCTTGTATGAGAAACACCCCAAGAGCCGGTGTTCATAATAATATCTCTAAAATTTAAAATAATAAATCGAAATTTAAATTTAAAACCAAATAATTATTTTTAAGCAAATTTTAATCCTGTAGTAGGCAGAACCAAAAAAAAATTATCAACTGCCAGTTAGCTTTCAGTTTTTATAATATTGAAACCTTTTACAGTCTATAAAATTGCATATATTTAATGTCATGAGATTCTTACTTGATAGTACTATCAGTAGGGACCTTTATAAAACTTAGTTGAATGACTTTAAATAAGTTCTGGACAGGTACAGAAACCTAATAGTTTAATTTTTACTGTACAATACTGACTTGCTGAAAGCTTGTTTAAATAAATGCTTTTTTTGGGATTCATAAGCATGTTATGCAGAGGACTAGAAATGATAAATATGTCAATAGCTATTTTATATGCAGATGTTAAGTGCAATAGAACTCAGCTTATTCATTAAAGCACTCTTTTCTTGTTTTCCTACTGTTTTGCTTTTCCATTGTTACATTAATGAAAGCTAAAATAAATAAATAAAACACACACAATATTTTATATAACAGATAAATGGTATCATAAATTATGTTGATTTGTTAAACTAATTACCCTTCTCCAATTCACCAATTCTTCTAAATTAGATTATTATTAAATTAAGTTACAACTTCAAGTTATTTGGTAACATTTTCCCGACATTAATATTTTATCAATCTTTTTTATTTCAAGAAAATTTTTTTAATAGATTTAAAAACTAACTTGTTTTATTCTACAAGCCAAAATATATTCATTCTAATTTTAAACAGATATGTACTTCGTTTATAAACCAATATTAGTGCTTTTATAGGTAACTTTCACAATAAAAAGTAATAAAAAAATGTTAATATATAAATAATTGTCGAAATTTTCTTATTTTATAACTTTCAATAATTAATGCTATTTTATTACCTCTTATGTAACTGACATAAACCATAATCTGTTCTTGCTTTGATAAATTCCTAAACAAAAGAATTATCTAGATCTATATTTTTACTATTACTTATTTTCAAAAATAATTCAGAAATAAATTATTAAAAAATATACACAAAATAAATTGCTAATTAATTACAGCTTTAATTAATTAAATTATAAATTACAGTAAATATCTAAATGAGTAAAACATTAAAAATATAGTTTTTACTTCACTAGCATAACATTAAATTATTTCTCAAAAGGAAAAAATAATTAAAAATAACTATTCACTTAAACTAAAAATACACGAATGAGAAATATATATAGATTATATATATAAAAAACACATACACATGCCTATAGATTTATACATAGGAAAAACCAAACAACAGAGAAATAAAAACAATAATGGACAAGAGACTTTTCAGAAACACAACCAGTGTGTATGATAAGGCCCTGAAAATAGAATACATTACATATAAATTTTAAAGGTGTTTCGTAATTTATCCATAAAACAAATTTCCAAAATATTAAAAAAAAAGTGAAATTAAATTTATTCAAGATCCTAAGTAAACCAAAAATAATTTAACACACACAATCAATATACTGTTCTCATTAACAGGTACAAATCTCAAAATCACAAGTCAAAAATCCCATTTTCACCCTGTTTTAGAATACATGTAAATTTATGAAGTTTAAAGTTTTGAATTTGTATATGTTTAACTATGTATGAATTAAATTTGTGAATGTTTAATCAGAGATGTATACCTATAGTATATTTATATACGTTTGTAAATTTATACATATGTTGTACATCTATGTACTGACTAGGAAATACATGAACATTTATGTATAGTGTATGCTATTTGTATGGCCTTATTATACAAATTGGTTGTGTGCTTATGTATGACTATGCCTTGCCCATTTTCCTTTTAAAGATGTTTGTTTTTACACATTCTGTTGTTTTTGTACAACATAGAATTTAGCAAATCTACTAATTTAATTCCCCAGCACTACAGTACATGTTGGACCATGGCTTCCCTAACAATACAACTCCAAAGTCATCTGTCTCGAGCCTTGGTTTTCCAATTTATGATCTTTAGATTCTTATATCCTTTTCCACTTCATCAATCCATATATTTTTGGCCTTCCATTTTTTTCTTTAGCCCTGGCATTTCCTCTTGAAAAGCTTCTTTTTGTGCCTCTGATATCAATTGTTCTCTTTATATGTCCCAGCCCTTGAATTTTCTTTGACTTTATATAATTTATGATATCCTTTTCTCCAAACAATTTTTACAATTTCATGATTGCAATGCCACTCTAAACATCATGCTCAGTGATAGGTGCAAATGTAGCTCTTAAGATATTCTTCTTCCAGATCATCAACAGTTTTTCCCGTTTTTGAATTAAGGTCTGTGGCCCATAAATAATTGTTGGTCTAATTATAAATTATAGTTTTAAACACCGGAGCTTCTTTTTCCAAATCTATTAATTTACTCAACATTAGTTTAGCAAGACATAATACCAAAGATAATAAGAAAAGGAAAATTAAAATTATTGTAAATGTTATAATTATAACTGTAATTTAAATTAAACGAAACTAACCTTAAATATGGAGAATTCGTTTCTCCAGATTCACTAACTTCAAAAAATTTATCTGCTCTCATTCCATCTGCAACAAACAGCACAAGTCTTTTGGCAGGTGGAGGGAGAGGAGTTGAGAAAGGAGTCATCCCGTGTATTATAGGCGATTTAAAGTAAATATCAAATACAGAATATAAAAGAATGGCATGAATTATAATGCTCAAGGCGCCAAAAATAATCATTTTGTTTAAAAAAAATAATTTCAAACCCCTTTGAAGATTGTTGACGTTTGTAATAGAAAAGAAAAAAAAATTATTATAATAAAAGAGTTACAGAAATCTTTTTTTCTTGGAGAATATATTAAAATTTTTAAAAATTATTTAAAAAATAAATAGTAGGGAAAATTATAAGCAGATCCCAGAATAGAAATTAACGAATTCCATTAAGAGTAAACATCCAACGAAAAGTACATATTAAAACGTGATAACTGTGTACACAACAGTCGGCATTTAAAACAAAACTAATGTTTTGATTTTCGCGAATTTGATAGCAGAAGATGGGAAAGGGGAGGAAGAGAAGAGACGTGTAACCGATAGTAACGATTACAATTAAACCTGATTTACAAAAAATTTCATATATATAATAAATATTATATTCCAGATTTAAATTTTAGACCTTATTGCTTTTTTTATAAATAGATGCTAAAAAAATTAAAAGCTGATTAAATTGTAAGGCAAAAAAAAAAAAAAAAAAAAGTTTTGGGAATTAAATCTTTCAATTTTATTATATTAGAAAATTCAACAATTAATGGTTCTCACATTCTTATCGTATCAAATCTCAGCGATCAACAGAAATAAAAACATTTTATCACCTGTCATATAATTGCTGAAGCTGCCTGGTGGATTGTTCATTGGATTTCATAACCGATGATAATTTATTCAAAATTTGACATATGAAGTCAACCAAAAGCTTCAGTGTCTATGGAGATGAGAAACATGATAAATCTGTAAGCCAGAAAATTCCTTCATTGGACTTAGTAAGTTCGGGAATGGTTGCGAATCCTCAGGTACCACCCCTGCAGATATTCACTCTAAATTATAGGGAACAATGTGGGTACCTAAATTATAGTCAAATGTTTTTTGTCCTTCGATTTTTCCAAGGTTTTTGGATGAGAGCGATACTATAGATTATTTTAGTATTGAAAATGGAATTTCATTTTTAAGTACATTTTTACGATAAAATAAATTTGTGAATACTTTTAATTTGCGTTAATTAATAAAAGTTTAATTTTTGATTTTATGATTTTTGGTTGTATTATTTAATCGGTCAGCCACATACAGCCTCTTGGACCTAAGAAGAGAAAATTGTAGGGAAAAACTCAAATTCGATAAGGCAAAAAAAGGTGCAAAGGGGCTGTCTGCTATCTTTGAGTATTACCTTTCTCGAATTGTTTATCTTTAGAAGTAATTTAAATTAGGAAGCTTTCCTTTAATATTTTAAAAATGAATCCAATTACAACCATTTCTGATTTTGCAGAATTATTCAAAATACCATTTGAACCAAAGAAAGTAATTTATTCTTTAAATAGTGATTTTTTTCGTAAAGGAAATGAAATCTGTGAAACGAATTGTCTGCAGTTTGCGATAGAACCCGATGATGAATTTATCCATACTGTTCCTGAGTTTCCATGTGGTGAAAGAGGTTGTCGGTCTACTTTTACAAATATTCGTGACTATGATGTGCATTTCAAAAGTGTTCACAATCTTGTTTGTAGTACATGTAAACAGAACTTTCCTACCTACAACATGCTTGATATTCATATAGAAGAAAAGCATGATAGCTACCATGAAGCTGCCAAAGCTAAAAATAAAGCTAAATTTGAATGTTTTGTTGAAGGTTGTGGACAATCTTACCCTTCATCTGATGCACGAGATATGCATGTGATTAATGATCACAATTTTCCTCCTAGTTTCAAATATCATTGTCTCAAAAAAACAACTGGTAAGTCTGAAGCAATGGATGTTACAGAAGAAGCGAAATTTTCCAAATCCAATGCACATTCTAATTCTAGACGTAAACCATATGTGCCTTCAAATGTTTGTTTTGGTCGTGGTTCATCTAGAACATTTTCCAAAAAAGTTAGAAAACCAAATAAAGAAATAAGTATGAAAGAATTAGGCGATGCTTTGTAACATCTATGTTTATTTCTAAAATGTTTGGTTGTCATATAAAAAGTTATATAGAGAAAAAGAACTATGATTGAACAATTTTTAAAAAATGTCTTTTGTGGAAAACCCCTGTATAAATATGTTAAAAACATAAATTTTCTGTTTAAATATATTTAATTTAATAATGTATATAATTAAAAATTTTTTATTTTAATCCATTAAAATTGCAAAATTGTTAATGCAGCACCAGTGAAAGGTCCTTCACTTTCTCCAAAAATCTAGTAAATATGTTTCATTATCAATGCGAATCTCAATTAACAATTGTTTCAAGTTATTAAATTTAGTATTAAAGTGACTTGTATTTTCTCATTTATTATTTCTATATATTTTCAAATCTCTAGATAGCAATAATTATTATCTTTGAAATTAAGTTGCAGTTTGTTAATATTTTTCTTTGGTGTGTAATAATTTCATCTTAACATTGTTTGCATTTGTCTTTTGTTTTTATCAACTATTTGTGTTTGAAGTGTAAATAACTAGAAGTATTTTGTAAATTTTTATATTTTACTTAAGTGAAATATTCTCTTTTATACATTGCTGCATCAAAGGAGGTTTTAACAAGTAATGTGAAAGTATGTTACACATGAAAAATTGTTTGATATTTTACACCTTAGTAAGTTGTTTATGTTATGTTGCTTTACAAAATATATTATATAATTTAAGCAATATTTGAATATTTACTTATTCAGAGCAGATGAGTACTAGTTCATCTGCTTGTTTCATGATGCTAGCTTGCAGAAAATAGGAAATTGTTTGATTTCAAAACTTTCATGTAAACTCATGCTATCATCAGATTGATAGCCCTCTTGTAAACACATGCTATATTGGGAAGAAAAAATAAAATTAGGCCAAATTGAAAGTTTCATGATAAATTTCAAAGTTGTCACTTCATAGGTCAAAAATTCATTTGTTAGGCTTGAAGATGAAAGAAAGTTACATCATAGAAGTATTGGTAATTTGTCAAATTTCATTGTATTAATAGCATCTGCATAGACCTGAAATTGCCTGTTAATTAAAGCATTGAATTTCTAAACTATGGAAAATTGATTTGAGACCCAACAAGTAAAAACAAACCAAAATATCTATGTTATGAAGTACTTCCATTAGACTGGTCGAAGTAAGAGGAGTGTTGAAACACTCAGATACAGCCTTGTAACATCAATTCCAAATCATTTTTAAAAATTTACAATCGCTTCTCATTTACTTTCTTAATTGCCATTGAAATACTATATTAATGACAAAAATTCTTCAGTTATTTAAAAAAAAAAAAAAAAAAAAAACCTTTCTACATATACGATGTGTGGAGCCTGGACATTCAAATCAGCTATTTACATGCATGAAAGGGAAAATTAAGCTATATTTTTTAACAATTCAACATATTCCATTAAATACAAGTTTGATTTCAGTTGCTTGCTCTTCTCTAAGTTTTGGAAGAATTTGAATTTCCTTCTACTTTATTGTCATAGGGAGCAAATATGAGATGTTATCACCCTTGCTGTTAAAATGTATTATCTATAGATGCCAATACTGAAAGATTTCTAAATGCATAAGGAATATTCTGAAGAGGTATGCAGTTTAAGGTTATGATTGTTTTTTTTTTTTTTTTTTTTTTTTTTTTTTTTTGGCAAGTTTCAACCACCGATTGTGTGGAAAGTTGGAGATTCAGAATAACATTATAGAAGAGAATATTTTTGTCGGGGTTCTAATTAGAATAAAAAATACTTTAAAATTTTATATTGCATAGTATTAAAAGAAAAATTAAATGAAAAAGTTTCACCACAATTATTAAACTTCTTTCTTTCCTAATTATTTTGCACCCCAACAAGTAATTGATCGGTCCATTTGCACTTTTACGTATAATTGGTGGAAGAGCTATATAAAAATTTTTATTTTATCTGAACTTTACTGTTTATTTATTGACATTTGTAAATAAGACTTAGTAACCTATAATTCTGATTGTTTTTGTGTGCTCATGCATTTTAATTTTAGTCTTGTGTAATTTAACAGAGTTTCCAACAGTTGAAAATGTTAGACTTTCACCTGTGGTGAACAGTATAAAATAATTAATATTTCATTATTAGATGTTAAAATAAAAAAGATTTAATGTCAGTAGTTGCTAAAATTTTTTTTTTTTTTTTTTTTCAGTTTACTAAACATTTAACAATTTTTGAATAGATACTGGTAACATGCTACCAGTATCTATTCAAAAAAAGTACCTACTTTATGTATTTTATTTAGTTTTTTTGTTTAACTACTGTGTACGAAATCATTAAAAAAATGAATAAATGCAACTAAATTAAATTTTAAAAAGTATTAATAATATTTTTTTCTGAACTTAACATTAGAATTATAATTTCTAAGCTTGTATCAAAATAATTATTGAAGAAAAGTGTTTTATTTATAAAAGTAATTTTTTTTTAAAAATTAAAACTCTTGATTTGCAAGTTTGTTAAATATTCCGTTTAAAAATTATACATGTATTAAGAATTAAACTGCTTATTATAATTTATAAAAATTGTAAAATAAATTCATATTGTTTGTTTTTTTAATTAAACAGATGGGTAGTTTACAGTATCATTTTCTTTTTGTTGAAAACTAAACTTTAAATTATTAGCCTTAAACAATTATATTTTATGTTAAAAACCAGTGAAGCATTTTTTGAAAATATTTAATATAGTAAAATTTTAATTTATTCATAAATGGTAAATAAAAACCAAAATCTATTTTTAATTCTAAAGAAAAGCTTAATTTTTATGTAAAACAAAATCAAACATTTGAAGATTTTTTTTTTTTTTTTTTTTTTTTTTTAATACGTAAAATTAGTATAGACAGTATAATCAATAAATGCTTTAAAGCATAAAGCTATTATATGCATTTAAAAAAAAATTCAAAAGCTTAGTCTGAAAAGTGACATGATTTTTTTACTTGTTCTAAACTGTAATATGAAAATTTATTTTGTAGAAAAATATTTTCCATATATTGCCAGAAACACAAGGAAATCAAAATAAAGATTAGTTTAAGTACAGTAAATAATATGTCCAATTTGTATTAATTTTTTACTTAAATAAGGCACATTTCAAATTGAAAAATAAATTGATATACATGTTTCATAATTTAAGACGAAGAAAAAAAATTACCTAAAGAAATTGTCTGATGTTACATTTATTATTAGTGACATTGAGATTTATATGTATAGGCCTTTAATTAATATAATATAGATAAATTATATATATATATATTTTTAAGTTATATCTATATTAAAAAAAAATTTAATATTGATAAACTTAGATTGAAAAACAATTAATAATACATTTTAATAATAATATTAATAATTTAGATTAATAAATGTAATATTTTTAAATAATGAAAAAAAAATTATTATTTTACAGATGTACATCTTTCTATACAACTTTCTGCATCAAGTTAATTAAACTTTATTAGTTATATATAATATTTTAAAAATCATCCCAATTTATGGCCAATGCTTTATAATATTTTTGTACATTATGTGTGGCAGGTTAACTGTGAAATCTGTTTTACACTTATAAATGAAATGAAGAAACACTAATAAAAGTAGTTAATTACAATATCTAAAATAAGGGGGAAAAAATTGGAAGTGTATAAATCTAAAATTTTATAACAATTCAGCATTTAGATATAATTAATTGGAAAAAGCTATTAATAAATTCACAAGTAAATTGAATTTTGAACCATACTATATATTTTATCTTTCCTAAAATAAATATTCTTTAAAAGTTTGTATGTTTTCTGCAGGCGATAGTAAAATGCAACATATTAAGGGACAATATGATGATTCCCTTTAAATTTATTTTGCAATTTAGCTGGAAAAATAAAGGTCTAATTGGGTCAGTATATACGTTTTCTGAAAATTTGATATCTAGTTCAAAAAAATTTCAATGGTACCCAGAATCATGAAATATAATGTTTAAAAACATGCTTTATAAAAACTGGTACTCAATTTAGAATTAAAATAAGTGAATATCAGATTAAAAATAAGTGAATTAGCTATTATTAAATTCCCATAGGAAAAAAAAATATTTCAAGTAAATCAAACTAATGAAACCTTTTTTCTTTAAATTTAATTCAGAGCTTGGATTATAATTATATTGCTTCTTCTCGAGTTTTGTTAAATTGAATACTTCAACAATTCAATTCATACAATATCATGCACTTCTCATTGTAATTTAAAACTTTTAATACTGAACAATTTAATACTTTCTTAAATATCAATAAACTCAAAGAAACCATTCCAGTTTATATTGCAATATTGAAATTTAACAAATAAACATAGTTAATACAGGAGAAAACAAGCAATTAATCCTAACATTGAGAAAACCGTAAGTGTGGGGCAGTTCAAAGTACATGATTTAACTAGGACAACATTTTTTTCTTTTTTTTAAAATAACTAAATTTATAAATAGCAAAAACAAAAATTAATGCATTAGTTTATATCCAGCAAAATTCAATTTGTTCATTATAAAACAAACCTTTCTTTAAAGTTGCTTTAAAAATCATGCATCAATTACATCCCATTTAAAATTAATGCATTTTTAAGAAAACAAGCCATAAAATCCCTAAATGTAATATGAAAGAATTTTTTATTAATGTCATGAAAAATTTGTAAATAAAATAACTAAAAAAAAAATGCATTTTTATTTATTACACAAGTCACTTAAAAATTGCAATTTATTTTTAGAAATAAACTACTTAAGCATTATTTCTTAAAATTTTTATTATTATTATTATTATAAGTTGAAAACAATGAAATAGTTAAATTGAACTGGTAGATGAAATTTTATGTTTACTTGTATTTTCTGTATTCATATAGTTATGTAAATTACAAACATGAAGAAAAATCTTTTTAATGGATTGTAAAATAAACTATGAGAAATTACCATAATTTATTTAATGTGTCAGTTCATATAATTAAAAAATACACAACAGCAGTTTAGAACATTTAAATTCCTTTTATAACTTCTTCAACTTCTTCCTTTGTAAACATATGATAACCTTTATCCTTAGTCACAGTAGCTACCTGCAAAAAAAAAAAAAAAAAGAACATATTATAATTAAAATAAATTACCAACTTTATATAACATGTTATTTTTTAAATTTATATCTCAAGCATACTTAAATAAATATCTAAAATTTAAAGTGAAAAGAAATTATGATAATTCAACAAAAAATTTACTGGGTTTTCATGTAATTGAAAATTACAGTAAGCTCTCTTGAATACAGCACACTCTATAATCTTTCTTCTAATCCAGCACCGATTGAGCCCTCGCTTTCGTACTGATCTGGGCGTTTGATAGCCACCAGATGGTGAAACAGTTGACGAGAAAAGATATAAAAAGTAATTCATCACTGTAAACACTACCAGGTTCTTGAATGTCACAAAGGTGGCTCAAAGTAAATCAACTCTCTAAACTTCTTGAAGATTTTATTACACGTTGATTAGGAATATTAAAACTTTGTACAATATTTACAAACTAATAGTAATGCCACAAAATTTAATTTCTATCAATAGACCTCTCACACTACTAACATTACCTCTCTCTCTCTGAACCACACCTCTTTCGCACAGTTAACTTGGCACCTCAGCACCCTCTGACAGCATTCTTTCCTCTTTTTCCACAGCAGTATTGTTCGCAGAATGACAACATGTTTTCAGATACTTATATAGTCCAAATAGGTTCAGAACATGTGTCAACACATTAAATATGAACATATCATTTAAATTCTTATCTAGAGTGCTTTATCTTTGATATCCTTCCCAAAACTATATTGATGCATGACAATCCAGAGGTCAGGTTATTAATAGTGGTTAGAGGAATCTCTCTCTAAGGAAAATTCCTCCTAAATCTCTCTCTATAATGAATAAAAAATGAAAAACAAAAGACCTTTTTTGTTGTAAGTTCTTTTGTTTTCAACTTAACATTATGATTAGTGGATTTTAAGTCAATGCTTCAACTACCATGCACTTGGAAAAAACATCTGCATTTAATAAGCTAATTAGAATTTAAAATTTCAGACACAGTCCTTAAATAATTTTTAAAAACTAATCGTTACAAGCAAACTTTCAAAATGAAGTTAACATACATGAATATTTAATATTTTGGTAGAAATAAAATATTTTCTATCCTTCAACAACAATATGATATACAGAAAGCAAATACCGATAAATCACGTATAAATATAGAAATCTGTATGATTAAATAAAATGCATTAATATTTGTTTATTTCAGTCTATTTTTGTATGAAAAAATTACCTAAAAATAAGCTTTTTTTTTTTTAAACAGGGACTTCTTAGTGAAAGCTAAGGAATTTTTAAAAGATAATAAAATTTTATTCATTAAGACTCATACAACCAAAAAATGTACACTGCATAAAAAAAAAAATGTGCTGTCTTAAAAATTATTTTTTACTATAAATGTAAATTTGTATTTCCCAAATTAGCACTGTTCTAATGTGCAAATAAGCCATTAAAATGGCAAAAAAATTAAATGAAAAACAATAAAGAGAGACCAGATGCAAAAACTTTAAAATATATAAATTTTTGAATAAGTATTAAGAATTAATTTAAACTTTTTAAAAGAATAAATATCAATGAGACATTTATAATCCAGATTACTTAAAAATTAATTAGGTACAAAGGTTAAATGTCTAGACTTGGTGAAATAATTAATCCAGAATTCTGCAGACTATCAAACTGGTGGTGCAAGTCACCAAGCACCAAATTTGGCATGAGCTTGGGAATCGTAAATGGGCAATAAATAATACAGTATGGTAACCATTGACTCTTATCACGAATATTTTATGGAAACTCTACTGGCGCATCAAGATTTGGAATGAAATGGGCATCAAAGAGGTGGGTGGAACCTTTACCTAAAAATTGGTCATAATCCTTTAATAAAAATTAATCTAATATTTTTATTTTTATAGGATGTATATTTTTTTTATAAGCAAATTCAGTCAAGGATTTAAGTGACCACAAATACTACACCTTTAAAACTGTAACAAATCCTTTGTTAATGCAAAAACTGTGTTTATGGATATATGAGTCCAAAAATAAATAACAGATTGAGATACTCGAACTTATTAAATTCATTAGTACATAAAATCAAGGACCATAGTATATAAAAATTTGAATCGGGAGTTTGAAATCTTTTCTCCCCACCTGTGATATAGACAATGCTTTTTTTCCCCCCTTTAATTTAAGAGCACACATTTCACATTTAGTCAGGAATAATATAATTGTTGTAACTTGTAATTATCCCATTGTGTGTGGGCAGGGTGTATTTCCTTTTTTTTGGGGGGATGAATCCAGGAGGGGCAGATGACGCTACCTCCCATTCCCAAAGGTCCAAAGTATGGGTGGTGAAGGCCAAAGGTGAGTCCAAAGTAAAAACCGGTCGGTTTGGTGGGGGTGACGGAAGACTTTTGCGGGCAGAAAGGAAGACCCCGGGGAGGAAGGAGAGAGAGCTATCTGCGACAGGGCGTGAGACATATTTTTTGCTGCGAGAATGGCTACATGGAGAATGTAAGTCCAACAAATGTTAGCTGCGAGCACCTTTGTTTAAAGGTTTTGAGGCTACTGGTAAATCACTGCCTACACACACATGGAAATATTTCGTTTGAGGTATGCGTAATATTATGATTATTTCTCTATAAACATTTTTTATTTATTCTGTTTTAAGTGCCAATGTAAAAATCCTAAATTTAATTTTAATTGTATATATTAGTGTTCATTAAAAGTAAAAGTAAATTAGTTGTTTGTTTCGTATTAATTTTAATTGTTTTTTATTAATGTTAAATCATTTGGCCGTCCTGCGAGTATACGCAGACTAACGGCATCATTTCTATGTCGATTCTAACAATAATGATCTGCAAATTATGCTAGATCCAGATATATGCAAGTCAGTATAAACCATATGTAATAAAACATGTAAATGAAACCAAAATATTGTATGATTATTATTTTATATTAGAGCCATTTATAATATTTTATATTATGACAATCCTATAAGAAATAATATACAATAAATAATACAAAAAAATTTTACTTACTTCAACATTGGAGGAATTAAGTCTCTCCTCCATCACTTGTTTTAGGATTGTTAAAGCTACATTTAAAGCTTCCTTGAGTGTCATACGCTAAGGAAAATGAATAATAATATTTGTACAAAATAATTACGATAAAAAATAAACACAATAAATCTTTGAAGAGAGTTAACTTTTTTGAGTGCTAATATTTTAAAAGTACAGATTTTCTTCTCTTAGAATTAAAGTTAAAATTTAAAATAAATAAAAAAACTTTAAAAGCGGCCAGTTCAACTGTTTAGAATAAAACATAAATAAATAAAAAATTTTAATAATTTTAGTTTTGTATCCTGTAAAATTAGCTGAATTATGAATTTTTAGCCGATAAAAATTAGTAGTAAACAGATTCTTTTAAATTTTAGAACTATAGTAAAAACTAAAATATAAAAAAAAAATCGAAAATTTATCAGTTATTATCATCATTAAGAACAATTTTAAAATAAGAATTTTATTTTAATAATAATAATAAGAAGAAGACATTATAGTCAGAAGGCACACAATACTTAAACCAATTTTCTTTTTTTTTTTTTTATGAATAATCATAAAATAAACTTTTTAAAATGTTTATAATTAATGTTAAAATTCTTCAAACTGGCAGCTGTTCAAATGAATTTGTCAAAATAATAAAAAGACATAGAATGTTGCCTTACTTTATCGTAGCGCTCCTGTAAAGCTTGCTGAGCTCCTTCTGAACCGGAACCAATAGCTTTAGCATCATATTGAACATAAGTACCAGATGGATCCATGTGAAAGCTACAACATAAATAATGAATGTTATTTATTGAATAGTATAAATTCAAAAATTTAAAAGAATATTTTACATTAATTGAATAATGTAGGAATAACATTAATTATAAAAATAAATTTGAAAATTTGTTCATTACTAAAATTAAATAATCTTATTAAAATCAAAATAACTAGATGTAGTTTGCTGAAAAATGTCTACACTGATTTTCTCTTGACAATTATTGTACATTAAATAAAAAATAATAATAATAGGTATTCAACATTTTGAAGTTGAAGAAAAGATTTTAATATATTGCTGTATGCACCACCTCCAAAATGATTGAAAACTGATTTTTAAAAAATTATACTTTAATTTGAATATTGTATATTACTACTTTGACACAGAATTTTAGAAATAATTATCTCTTAATGTAACTCACATTTCCCATAGGATTTCCAATAATTTCATTAATAACAATACATAAATAAAATCAAAATAATAATTTTAACATAAATTTTTTACTTACAGTTGAGGTTCAGTATTTTCAGTTGCACCAGCAAACAGAATAGCAACACCAAAAGGACGACTCTATAAAGCAAACATCATATTTAAGAGGAGAAATTTTAAAGAATAATTAAATATGTTAAGCAAAGAAATACAACTAATCTTATAGTATATAAATGTTAATATAAATTAAATAAATTATTTGAAATTATTAGATAATTTAATAATTATTATTAGATAATTAATTAATTTTAATACACAAGTTTTTTTTTTAAAGACAGAATAAATAAATCTTTAAGTGCAATTATGAAATGCTTTTCCAAAAATACATGCTTTTTATAATGCTAAAGTTCAATAAAATTATTTGAGAAAGAGAAAATGATTATGTATAAATTATTTTAACATATTAATTAAAAAAAACGCCACACTAAAATTAATTGTAACAGCTTTATTCAAACATAAAAAGAGGTTTTTCTGTCTTATTACAACATTCATCAACATCAAAATATTTAAATTTTCAATACGATCACTCGCAGAAGAAATTACTGACAAATTAGAAAACTTTCTCATATAAAGTATTTTTTAACTCATTCCTGTTATTAAATTTAAGAATCTTAAAAAATATAACCATGCAAAGTTAAGACATATGAGAGACATAGGCACAGACATAAAAGAGGTTTTTATTTCTGAAATGTAACATTTTAAATATTTTGTCTCAGTCTACAAAGTACACAATAAATTTTCATACCATAGCATTTCCATCATCATCACTATCTCCAAATTGAATAGCTAAATTTGAAACGGATTGGGCAATGCTTTCCACATCCATACGTTCATCATAGACGAACCAATGGCTCTAGAAAAAAATTAAAAAAAAAAGTTAAATCTGTGAATTGAAAAACAATAACAGCATTATCTTAAAATTAATGGTATTGTGTAGTGCACCATATTAATCAGCCATATGTTAAAATTATATACTGCACATTATATATGGAAAAAATGCTGAAATAACATTATGAAATAATTTACAGCTATATTTTAAGATAATAAATAAAGAAAAATTCTTTTTAAGCATTACATTTACCCTAAACAATAAATGTCTATATTTTGAAAAAGTGAAATGAAATTTTAATTACAAGGTCTTTGAAGAACAATCATAAATATGCATTTTAATTAATGTTTTGTATCATATGTAAAATAAAATTTTAAAAATAAAGTTACATCAAATAGTTTTAAACTATGATATTTAGTAACATTGAATATATAGAATATTTAAGATTCATTTATAAAGAAATGGAAAAAGAAAATCTGAATATCAAAATACTAATTAACAAACAAAGTTTCTGTTATCTACAATTTAGGATAAGAAAACATTATTGATTTGATATTCACCTGAGCTTCAACTCGAGCACGATCAACAATGGTTCGAGAATCGGCCATCAAACCACTAACAGCACATCCTATAGAAAAGGAGGGAGGAAAAAAGAATTTTAATATTTAATTTTTAATATTTTTATAAAAATTATTTTAACTTTAAAGATAGAAAATGCTAAGATGGTTTAGATATCACAAATCATTTTGCCAAATGAACTGTAAAACAATATACATATTTGAATGAAGGGCAACATTTTTAAAGGTCTGAGAAACACTAATCTAGATTTGATAACTTCGTTTAATATAATTTTTTTTTTTTTCAGATACTTTTTTGGGGAAAAATTAATAGATAAAAAAAGGATTCTCAATTTTCTGTTTTAATCAGCTATAGTTAATGGTATATATTTTGAAACTAATACTTTTTTGATTTAAAACAAACTTCAAAAAAAAATTATGAGTTGGTTTAAGCATAGTAAATTTATTAGTATAACATATTACAAGTAATGTTAGTAATTCATCACAGTTATTTGATTTTTACATACCAATATGTTTATCAATTTCTACAATCTTTTCAATGGTCACAGGCTTCATTAATGGTGAAGTGACACGCTTTTCCACAGCAAGAACAACACCTTCGCTAGTTTGTATACCAATGGCTGTTGACCCCAACTTTATAGATAAAAATAAAACAACTTAGAAATAACATATTAAAGCCATATATTTTTATATTTCACACAGTATTACTCAGGTCAACTCTTTTTTAGATGATGTTAACAAGTATTTATTTTGTATTTAATGTAACACTGAATACCATATGACATGCAGAGGTGAGGGGTCAGAGCTGGGTATACTTGAAGGAAACAGTTTAAAAACAGACTCCAGATTATTTTATAAAAATAACTTTTATTTTTAAGCATAAAATTATGGAAAAAATTGAAGTTTTTAGAGAAAGTTTGGGTAATTTCAATACAATACACAATGTTTTAAATACATTTAATTTCTCAAAGAAAAATCCTCTAAAAAATTGAATTTTTCTATCTGCTTCAAAAGTTGGATTCCCAGTGAGATTCTAATATATTTCAAGATTATATATATATTTCTTGATTCAAGATTCCAATACATCTTGAATCAAGAAGTTAAGCAAAATTAAAATTGAAATGAAAAGTCATATAATGGGAGAAAAGGATAGCATTCTAATTGGTTGACTCTCTATGATTTAAAGTTTTAATATCTGGTGTAAATCCAACTAAAGAGAATTGGAATTTTTTTTATATAGTTGACATGAGAAATTAAATTTTCCATCGAAGAAAAAAATTCAGATTCTTACTGATCAAAGAGGCAACCAGTCTTAAAAGTTGAATGAAATTCAAATTTAATGCATTGAAAAATTAATATAGGAATACTAGTCTTTTATTTAGTACTACTATAGAGAGAATATACTCTTAACTGGTCTTAGATTTTGACAAACTAGTCTTGAATCCTTGGTGTGAATCCAGCTTTAATGTTTTAAATTTCGTCAAATAAATTTTTAACTAGAAAAGTTTCTTACACATTTAACAAATTAATAACAAATTATATTACCTTTATAGCTTCAATAGCATATTCCACTTGAAATAAACGACCTTCAGGTGAAAAAGTGTTCACCCCTCTGTCGTATTCAGATCTTGTCATAAACATTCTGAAATAAATTAAAATAATCATCTTATAGACAATTCATTTAATATTATACAAAAATTATATAATTTTAATAAATTAGTATACTCATTCTGTTAGAAAAATAAATATAAGTTAATGTTCTTCTTTAAAGTCAATAAAAACTGAAGAATCTTCTCCTTTTAAATATACCTTTTACATAATATCTTGCTAATGTAATGTTAATTAGATAAGATATTTAAGTATAATGTTATATTAAAATTTAGTCTTTTGCTTGATGTGATATGCCTGCTGATGAAAGAGTGTGAGGTTGTGAGTGGTACAGGATGTCATCCGAGTGAGAAAATGATAAGGTTACTTTATTCTTAATTAACTTGACTTTACTTGGAAATTACTTTCAAGTGTGTCGCATATATTAAAAATATAAAATAATTCATAGGATCTTCTCAAAGATGAGAAATACGCTTTTCTATTTTCGAAGGAAAAGGTTTGCTGCCAAATCAATCAAGGATTTATCCAAACAATCACAAAATGAAAAAAATATTTTGATAGAACTATGTTAGAAATATAATGTAAAAATATACAAAGTTTCTTTAGTATCAGGAAATTAGTTTGTGGGTTTGAGAATTCTATTTTTAACAACTCTTTGATTTATTCATTGTTCATAAAAAAAAAAAATTTATCAGTAAAACAATATGAAATGCACCTTGAAATGCCTGACTACACAATAGTTCACTGGAACAGAAATAGAACATCAATTATGGAAATTGGAGGGATAAAGTTGGAATATGCAGATAAATTTTAAAGTATTTTTTTAATTAATATAGTCAATCCTACTGCAAACATGCTAATAAAGACCATATCTGATAATATTAAAAGGCGAAACAACCATCTTTCAGAATGTTGGAGAGGTTATAAAAGTAAACTCAAAAAGTTATTGTTTTTACCTATTTTATGATTAACCATCTCAGAATAGAAGTATGCATACACATATCGATATTGACATGACATTGAGACATGACATTGAGAAAATCAGACAAACATCTAGAAAAAAATATAGAGACCATTGAATTTGAACTTTAAATGCTACCAATTGGTACTGCTCACCTTTACACCACTTACCAAGTTGCAACATCTAGATTCAAATCTTGCATATTCATATAGAGACAAAAATAACTAATGCTAAACATTCGTCTATTCCAACCATTGTAGTTTGAACTCAATTCTTTTTTTTTTATGAGCAAGTGATTTGCTACCAATTGGCAGGTAGTAAATCCTTTCATGTGAGACACAAAACGGACACCAAATAAAATGGCATTTCCTTTACACCACTTACCAAGTTGCAAAACAGTATGCTTTTAGAGTTTCCACCGATCTAGTCTTTTATGTGCTACACAAGGCATTTTCATTCAGATCTGGACACTTATGTCATTTTAATGAAATTTAAATAAAATAAATGCAATTTTGAACAGAATTGTTAATTACTGAGTGCTGGAAAGTCATGTTAAAAAAGTTATATCAGGCTAGCCCAAAATATTCAGACTGACTTCTGCCGAGAAAAATATCATTTCTAAATTAATTATTTTTTAAATTTTTTATTTATATTATTGTAGTAATGTAAAATAGTTTTAAAAAAGTTAATTATAATATATAATAATAATATTCATAAATATATTTCTTAAAAAAGAAGTATATCTCTATGTATCTATGTTACTTTAAGGACAAGGAAAAGAAACTGCATTGCAATATTGGACACAATTGCAATAAATTTTTTTATATATAAAAATATGTTTTTAACTATTTTTTCTTTTCTTTTAGGACTTCACAACCTACTATTTATACACAAATATGAAGATGAAGATTTTTAATCAACGGCACAATTTTATTACAGTTTTGTAACAATTAAATAACATCAAATATTTGAAGGATTATATGTTTAGAATTTTTTTTTTTTAGCCTTAACTCTAATTCATATAGGCATGCAAACAATTCATGCCCAAAGAAAATTACGTTTCAGTTATAACTGATAAAGATAAATTAAATTAATGTGTGAGTATTAAAATAGATTATTAGAATTAATGTTTCACAGCTTAGATGATTTTCTGATAAAAAAAACAAAAATAAATTCTCAATAACTATTACAGTATGGTTATTAAAATGGCTAGTACGGCTATTGTTATTAATATTTTTTATTGAATTAAAACTTATGCTTATCTAGATATACTTACACAAATACTTAAATAAGTAACTTTATAATGATTATTGTAAACAAATAAGCACATGTAAGTTTTTAAACTAAATATAATGATGTTAAAGAAAATAACATACGTCAATCAGTGTGATAAGCATTAAAATTGGCAACAAAATCATTAATTCACATATTTATCTTATATCATTGTAAACAAAATTTCGACTTAGACAATGAAAAGTTTCAAATGACAATATATAAATATATAATTATACAAATATTTCATCTGCATAAAATGCAAAATAAGGTTCAATGAATAAGCATAGAGCATGGATGTCCAGTTTGCAAAATTATAAAAAGAAAAACATCAGATAAATTGCTTAGAATTCATTTTATATAGCAAAAGAATAATAGATAAACATACTAATTTATTGCATTAAATTTAATATGAACGAAGAAAATGCAGGCACGAAAAGACTTACATGAACAATTTGTTCTACAGCGCACTAATTTATTACTTATAATATCCCAAAATTTTTTGATTTCAAAAGGAAAACTTAATACATAAACACCGAATTTCAGAAATGACACACCGAAATTACCGGTTAACTGTTACAGTCAGTTAATATAGTGTTTTGCGTTTATTGCCAGATCAAAAATTACTACCAAATTGGAAAATTAATAAAGGTGAAAACAAAAGCTTTTTCTTATAATCATTGTTTTATTAATAGAATTTTACCTGAATATTTGAAAAATCTTATTGCATTGAAAACCTGTTACTACTTAGATACTTTCTATATAAGCTTCGTTACAAGACGCCAACAAATAAATCATAAAAGAAAATTTTCTAAAAATGACTTCATTAAACTTTATTCGCATTTATATCTTGCAAAAAAATTCACGTAAAACAATTCAACAAATGTAGGCATGTTTCACATTTTAAATATTTACAAATGTAAGTACGATTATTGCATGCATAGAAATAATGTTGCTGGTCTTATATATATATATATATCTTTTGTAATTGGTTTGAAAAACTTAGTTGCTTAAAGTTTATTCCACTTACTATCAAAAAGAGTAAAATTAGCTTTCATTTCTTCCAACATATCCATGATTATAAACGTAAATAAAAATTCAAAGAGATTTTCACATAACTTTTTTCTTTTTTTCACCAATAAAATACGTTAAACTTTCACCTCTAATTAGAGCAATATATATATATATATATATATATATATTAAAATGGAAAAAGGGCACTGCAAAGAAAAAATGTACAAAAACAAATGTATCAAGGATATTTTTTTAAAAAATACAATTATAATGTCTTAAAGATAACTTTAGCAAGGAAAACGTACCTCCATTCGAATCTTGAATCGATATATATTTCTTAAATTTTTGTGCAGACTTTTTTTAGAACTTAAGAGTGAGTATTATGGAGCTCGGTTATCTTTTATGGAAATATATAGGTATTTTTAAACACATTTCTTTAATTACGCAAAATTATAAGGCATGGGACAACTAAGAAATATTTACATTAGTTAAGACAATATCATCAGACAAAGACCTTCTTCAAATGTTCCTCAGAGCTACAAACGTTTCTCTTACAATTATTGTTGCATCAATTCCAGTATCTGTTAGTGGCATTATTTTTTAATCAAATATTAAAACATATTTACAAATTTTATTGATCATTTAATAGACGGATTCTGAATTAAGATCGTGAGTTTCCGAATAGTTTTTCAAGTTAGAAGAGTCAAACTTATTGCAGTTGAAACATTTTAGCCCTTCATGTTTATCAGGGAATTTTCAAGAAACATGATTAATTTTACCACCTGAAAAATAATGTGAATCAGTTTTTAGGTTTTCAATAATTACTATTTACATCTGACATTTGGCCTTTATTATTACTTGATTGTTATACGTTTAGCATTATTAATTTCTTCCTGTTCTTTTTTATTGTTGTTGTCGTATCCCTCATGGAAGGAGGGAAGAGGGTGCAGCTTCTGTTCTGATGGAGCACCCGCAGGTAGAGTTTGACTTTGCTCCGTAACGCTCTTACAGTCATAGGAGACCGAGACCTACTGTTTAAAGTGGATTCCGAACCACTTCAAACATCCATGGCACCGATGGGACTTGAACCCAAAACCTGTGGCACTGAGCGCCAGAGCGCTAGACACTCGTCCATTCAGTCCCTCCTGTTCTTTTTTAATAGTTTAATATACATTTAATTTTTTTTAGATACTTTTAGTGTTTCACATCAGTTCAAAATAGTTTTATTGAGAACCAAATCGTGATTTTCTTTTTATGACTGCATCAAAGCATTATCGTCTATATTATCGTTACGGGATAGCTATTTTTTCTTTAAGAAATATTTGTCTATTTTCTTTTCATTTTTTCTTTTTGATAAAACTTCGTGTAGCATCAGAAGTTCGTATCGTATTCTGAGCTCAATAATTTCTGTAACTTTTGCCAAGATATAATTTTAGCGTCTGATTGAACAAAAATCTGAGTTTTATCAGCTACGGATCGTTTGCCATATATCGATTTATGCAAACAACTTAATTGAAATACTTCAGACATTTCTTCAAAATTCTCTATCCATTGTTCTACACATCTCATGAAATTTCCCTTGACAATCTGTCAAGGGAAAAGATTGTACATTACTTTTAACATCATTAAAATTTATACACAATCTAGACATCTCTTGAATTGGCATCTACGTGCTATTTTGCTATCAACTTCAGGTTGTCAGTGTCATCGCCATTTAATTTCATCTATTTTAATTTTAAGTTTATTAAGATCCAACAACAATTTTACACTATAATTAATAACTTCCTTCACTTTCTATGTTTGACAAGTGGCAAATAGAAATAACTTCATTAAAAGTTAATTACAACACTATTTTAACATTAAATTCCTCATTTCCTAAAGTAAAACTAAATCCTTCAAATCCTGTAATCTGCTTTTATTTCTTTTATCACCATCACCATTTATACCAATTTTTTTGGTCATACCTATAGATATAGAATCTAGAGGTTTTCTTAGTGGGATAACATACTTAAACATGGTTGAGCTTTTACCCATTACAGGGCAGATTGGCACGATGAAGACATGATTATGTTTAACTCACTGTTTAATAGATTTCGTGGATAGCATACCCTTATCGGAATGTACTGTCAAAGCTACCAGAATGATGGAAGGAACACTGAGGCATTTCAGCTCGCTTGAATAGATGAATATGGAATATAAAAGATGCTGTATTGGATGGAACAATTGATTTGTGTGGCTAGATCTGACTCCTTTGGGAAATCTGAAAGAATTTGTATATCGAACATTAATTACTGCAGAACAAGATTTAATTGCTCGTCTGCATGTTGCCTTTCTTTTATGAACACTACGCTAATGGATCGTGTGTAATTAGCCATTCCATGGCAATGACATGCATGCCCCCAAATGCACGGTGTTCATTTTGAGCATTCTTCTATATAAACACTATGCCATATGCAAAATACAGCTATTCCTATTTCGATTATAGCTTATTTTTTCATGCCCAGCATGTGACGGTATACTTTTTTCATTTTCTCGAAAGCTATGAATAATGAAGGTTCTTTGATGAAGAAATTCTTTGTTATTCTTCTATGCACTCAGAGCGAGAATTGTTACACTCTTTGTTATATTTCTATGCATCAGTTTATACCAAACTTACTGAACAGTCTGTTGTGTTCTTATAATTTCGTTTTCTTTTTTAAAAATTTTTTGAAAAAGTCTTACAATTTCCTTTTAATAAAATTTATGTGAAAAACTGAAATATATCAAAAACTTTTCCCAAATAAGCCTACAAAATTATTTTTAAAAATCCAAATTAACAAAATTTTTTAGTAATATATATTCAATTGTTTAAGTTTTTTAGAAAAGTATATCTAAGTTCTGAAAAAATAAATACCGAAAAAAATTATGTGAACTTTCTATTCTTAACATACACCTATGAACTGTCAAATTTATCAGTATTTTTGAATCTAAAATGTTCATTTTATATTTTTTGATTCAGAAAAACATCTATTTTTATACTTAAAATGAATAAAATAAAGCTTATTTTGTTTAGTTAAAAAAAATATTATTTTTTATGACATTCCTTTTTAATCCATGTTTTTTAGTAATCCATGTTTTTAAAAACTAGGTTTTAATGTTGTTCATTATATAGGAAGCAAAAATGTCATAATTTTCCCATATACTTCAATATTTTACATGACACAGAAATTGGGGTTGTTTATGCACAGTCAGTCACCACCTTAATGTGACATGTGTGTGTGTGACCACACATTAATGTGACCACCACCTACTTTCGACGTCAACGTGAAATAACCCATCACAAAAGGCAGGTGGCAGCACATTGCAGTAGAGTGTATATAAAGAATTCCACTTAATACCACATTCCACACTCCACTTAAAGCCAGAATATACAAAAGTGTATATTCTGGCTTTTGACAGGGGGTCACATTAATGTGACTGGACTGTGTATATTGGTTGTTGTTCTAATGCAGCTGGCAAAACAGAGACAGTTATTTTTATGCCATAAGCAAGGGCTGCGCCGTTGTTACTCATTTAGCACTATCCAGGAGGCGCGTGTAGCTTGAAGATATGCTATGGACGCGAGTAACACTACCCCACAACTCTCTACAATCCTATTAGACCGGAGCCTAAGGTTTAAAATGGATTCCGAACCACTACAAACATCCACAGCACCGCCGGGATTCGAACACGAAACCTGTGGTACCCATAGCCAGAGCATGAACCACTCGGCCAGTAGTTTTTCTGAAAATTGAGTATTCAAAGTTATCAGAAATTTGATTATGTTTGTGTTAGTTTTGCTGATGGCTGTACTGTCAATTTTTGTGTAGATTTGCAGATATTAAAAATGTTGCCCTTTTTCTACCCTAGGTTGTTAAGGGCACATCATAAAAGTTTTAAAAACAGATAGAAAATATTACAGTAAAAATTATTACAATACTATCATATGTGACTGATATCTATTTTTTATTTTGCTAATTAGAGTCTGTAGAGTAAAAATTTTAAAAAAAAAATATTGACAGAAACGGAGTGATTGTGGGTTAAAATATACCTGAAAACTCCCACATCCGCATTAATGGAGTTAATTGCTTTATGAATTTATATCAATTGAGTTATATTAAAATGAGATTTTTATAAGTTAAAAAGTAAAATAAGGAAAGTGCTAAGTACGTTGGTACAATAAAGAGTCAGAATCCTACACCTTAGCTACTTCAAGTATGCAGCCATGGTGGAGAACATTGCGACAAAAGGAAGACGAATATCGGAAAGTATGAGAATTCAAAGAGCTGGTCTGGTTCATATTGGGAATTGGGCATCGCCTTCCCAAGGTCAGCTTGTTGATCAGTGTTTAATAAGGTTGAAGAGATCGGTCGCTAGATGGCGTCACTATCCACTCTCAATAGTACTAATGAATTGACAGAATGAGAAGGATCTAATAGCAATTAATAATATGATGAGAGTATTTAATTATTTAACTATTGCAATATGAATAAATTTACATAATTAAGAGATAAAAATTTTACTTATTAAATTTTAAAATTTTTATTATTAAGAAAAATAATTTAGTTGAAGTTAAGGAATTTTAGGTTAAGAATTAATTAAGTTTTTAAAGTATAATGAAATTTATAAAATTAGGTTCACATAGCAGCAAGAGACTTTAAATCTAAGAGCCAAACAAAGCTCCTCAAATGCGAAATTTCAGCTATTCAAGCCAGTATATAAACCACGAACTTGTTTGAGTTGTGGGAAGACCTCAAATGCAGTGTCATAAATGGGCCGAGGCTTTTTCTTTGAGCTTTTAACGCCCGAATGATAAGCAGGGATAATATGGGTAGCTTCACTACGAATTTGAGAGCATTTCTCGTGAAATATTTTTAGAATTTTTGACTATACAGTCCATGATAGGGTCAAGATCAAGTTTTCTGTAGATTTGTTTCCTTTGTGCTAATCAAGGGGCATAGACTATACTGGATACTTGTTGGTTCTGAAACACTTGACACTTTCTGAGATTTTTTAATGAAGTGGAAGCCAGCATAGGACAACCGTATAAGATAATCGGTCGAAGAATCGACTTATAGAGCAGAAGCTTGTGTCTGATTACTTGTCTTCTCTTTTGAGAAATTAGGCTTTTGAGCTTTTGCTCGAAGCAATTGCTTTGGCAACTGTAGAGATGTGGGAAGAAAAGGTTAATTTAGCTTCAAAAACAAACCCTAGGTACTTATATTCAACTTTCTAGATAATCCATGGGGACAAACATCGCTAACTGGCACTTGGCTTGTCTAAGAATAATGTTTTACCAAGTAGGGATACTGACCTGCCAAATTTCTAAATTTACGAGAGGTGTCAAAGATTTGATGGCTACGCCATTATGAAATTTTGTCAAAGATTTTGGCTAATATTCCCTTAGACTTTCGATTGTTAAAAGCTTTCATGGATCAGCTCGTGAACATGCAAGAACTGATGATTGGTACTAAGATGTTTCCTGAACCTGAATTACTCCGGGATAAAGATGTTGTTGTCAGTGCAGTGCAGATTCAGGCTTTGGAATCGAATATTCGAATATTTTGTTCCAACTGCTTAACAGTGAAACAGGAGAGTAATTTTAAGGATAGGCTAAATTGAAACCTATTTTTGGAATAGAGATGACTACGGCAATTTTTCAGCTTTTGGGAAAATAGCACTTATCAATTAAGAAATTTATAACATAGGTAATAATTACCATATACATAAAGGGAAGAGATTTTTAACATGCAATTAGAATATTTAAATTTTAACATGCGAATGCTGGTCTGAATTTTTGTTGTCATCAACATGCTCGATGAAATAGCAGACTTCTTTCCAAGAAGATATATAAATAAATAATAGAGAAAACAATTGAATAATCAGACTATTTGATTTAGCGTAGCAAACTGTGTTCGAAATAAAATATTTCTTAATCACCATCGAAAATGAATGTGAAATGGACAAATAGAATGCGAGTTCAAATTGTAAGCGAAAATTGTTGTGAGATTTTTCTATGCTTAAAATTTTTTCATATATAGAAAGATAGATTTAGATCTATGTTTAAATTGAGAAAAATAATTATATTATATTATTAGTGATAAATTAAAATACTTTTCAAGTTGTACTAAGGCGAAATTTTGAATTGTTACTACTTCTGTTTTGAAATTATAACGAGAATCATATATATGTGAGAATTTTTATGAAGCACACACAATTTCAGCAAACTTTTCTCAAATTCGGAAAAAATTGATTAAAGAACGTGGGTTTAGTTCCAAAAAAAGTAATATCATTGTCTATTCATCTATTCACTATAATTTTAACTGTACCACTCAATAAAAGTTTAAGGTTTCATAGAAAAATTTGGCCATTTGTTAAAAATTCAAGTAAAACTTTTCTTTAGATAAGAAAGACAACGTTATTTAATACAAAATGTTTATCCAAGAATTAGGTCGTATATAGAATT
Organism: Caerostris extrusa; assembly: GCA_021605095.1. Classification (NCBI taxonomy): domain Eukaryota; kingdom Metazoa; phylum Arthropoda; class Arachnida; order Araneae; family Araneidae; genus Caerostris; species Caerostris extrusa. The sequence continues at coordinate 76,793 of BPLR01011386.1, read as the reverse complement.
ATGGACCTTATTAAAATAAAAACGAAATTATTTTTTAAAAAAATTGAATGAAAGAAGTATAATTCAAATAAAAAAATTCGTCTACTTTAGAAATAACGAGAGAAAAAAATTTTTTTATTAACAACGTAAGAATACAAAAAAAAAATTCTTCAATTTCAAGCCCTTAGAAAATTTCTTTTTCAGAGAACAAAAGGAACTCTTTAATTTGAAGGTTTAGAATAAACAAAAATAACTATAGAAAAACAAACAATACTTTTATCTTGAAAGCCCGCGTATTTCATTTTTAATGGAAAAAACAAGAGGGGGAGGGTGGGAATAAGTGAGGGAGAATGGAAGGAAAACAAATAAAAAAAAAAAAAAAAAAAAAAAAAAGGAGAACCTGTAATTGATAGATTGGCCCGAACAAAAATCGTTCATCATTCTATCTATACAAACAAAACGATCACATTATAAGGATGAATTGAAAGAACAAGAAAAACAAAAACAAAACAAAAAAATATATATATATATTGAAGTGTTGCCATGGCAACATCGCCTTTCCCATTCATCTATTTTTGAAATCAGATCGATAATTAACGAATATGTACCACTAAAGTTACGGTTATAAAAGAACGAAAATTTCGTAAGCAATTTTTTTATTCAAACCAGAAATAATAAAATAATATTTTTTTATTATTATTTTTCTAACGATGGGAGGTCTTCATTTAATATCATCGACGATTTTCTGTAGATAAATAATTTTTTTTTTTTTTTTTTTTTTTTTTTTTTGGCCCTGAATGAGTCTTTTTTTTTTTTTTTTTATTTGTCTGTTTTTAGTAGAGGGACTCATAATTTGTAGAAATAAAAATACTGCAGACTTATGAGTTTCATGGTCTAATGCAAATAATAAAAACAGAAAACAAATTACAAATTGTCAATTGTTAGACGAAAATCTTTTTAATAAACTGCTCTTTTTCGCCAAAAAACTTGTCTCAGACATAATTAAAAAAGAATTAGAAATGAAAACCAAACACAATCCAAAAACAAACAAATCCAAACAACCAAACAATCCAAAACAATTTCCAAACACAATATTACACAACTATTAAAAAAAAAAAAAAATTGCTTAGCTATTCTAAACTTTCTTAAATTTAGTAATGGTTAGTTTGTTTCGTTGTAGATTTTTTTTTTTTTTTTTTTTTTTTTGAATTAATAATGATTAATACGAAAAAAATTTTTTTTTAGTGAGATTATCAATTTACTGATACTTCCTTTTGATATTTACTAATCTATACACTTTTCTAGTTGATTTTAACTTTCTCAAGAATAAGCTATTGTCATCTAGAAGAATAATATCATATTAGTAACTTGAACAACATTACTACGAAAAGTCTGCTATTTAGGTCTAAATGAAATCTACTAGTAATACTAAATCTAAATTTATTTTTAAGTAATCATTAATATGTACACTGATATTAAAACTTAAGTTTTATAAGATTATTTAAAAATTTGAGTAATACAAATGTTTTCCAATACTATTTTAAAAAAGCAGTAGATGTCAATGAATATAAAGTAATTGTGGCAATATTGTCCAAAGAAGATTGTTTTAAAATTGTCCATTTGTAATAGAAAGAGATTATCTCAGAAATAAATCTATAAAGTTACACTTCCGTGGTTGCCTTTGTTGAATTTATGTATTAAAATGAATCGATTATTTTCTGTATTTATAACACAAAATATTTTTATCATTATTTCTTGAAGCTTAAAAACTATAACATTTCGAAATTCATTTGGTTTATTTATATTTATTTTTTTATATCAAGTTCTTTGCTAAAAATAAAGAAAATTTCTCATTGGTTATATTTTAAATGTAAGCCTTATTATTTATTAATGCCTGGTGCCATCTAGTGGTAGGATGATTAAAGATTATGAAACTGTGTTTATTTTTTAATATTTTTTTAATTTTTTAAAAAATTTTTATTATATAAGCTTATTTCTTTCATATTTTAAACTTTTTTTTTTAATAAATAGTGATTCAAAATTGCCAAATGAAAATTTTCAACAGTTATCAAGTAATTTCCATTGAAATTTTTATTTGATTGAGATTTTTATTTATTCAGTTTACATTTAATCGGATGTTTTTCTCTAAAAATAATAATAAACTTTACCAAACTAAACAGGCTATATTTTCTGCATACTGCCATCGCTGGTTCATATCGCTAGTAATAATAAAATCATTTTCGTATTAAAAAAAAAAAAAAAAAAAAAAGGGGAAAGATTAGTTTTTTAACTGAGTAACAATCAGTAGTAATCAAATAAAAGTTGGGTATAATAGACTCTCTAATACTTGTTTTGCTATCATTTAAAGTAAATACGCTTAATGTAACTTTAATAAATAAATAGTTTATTTTCGAGAGATTTGTTTATTATTTGTTTTGTGTTGTCTTTTTACGTAACCGAAATCCAATGGCTTCCAAATTTTGGACATATGTATTTGCCTAAACTTCAAACCATTTTATTACTAAATGTCTCGGAAACAATGAGGTTTTCTCAATTTGTTTTCTAGTGACAATAATGAATAGCAGTTTTCTTTCTCAAAAGAATTCGCGATATTAAGATGCAAATACAATTCCTTTTATGAAAAAAAAAAAAAAAAAAAAAATTAGTAACTATGTAACTAACTAAAAACAATAACTAAACAGTCATGGGCAAGAATGGGCTTTTTTTAGGAATTTGTTTTAAAAAGCGCGATTTATTGTTTAAAAAAACACCTGTTAAGTTACTAATAAATATTTTTACTCCAACTATGATTTGATAATAGACAAATCAAAAAATAATTTTATCATGATTAAAAAAAAAATCAAAAATCATTAATGTTTTTTGATTTTAAATCGGGAATCCCCAGTCAACCAGAATGTAGTTATTAGTAAATTTTATTCGGGATGGTTAAGATTGTACTCATCAGAGAATCCCATCATCAAAAAAAAACTCAGTATCAAGGACTGAACCATCCATTACCATAAACCGAAACAATTTTTACCAGTTGTAAATATTGAACTATTAGTCAGTCAGTCATTTGTGGTTATCGAAGAACCTTTGTCCCTCCTCCTGTTTGGATGTTTGCAACATGGTAAAAGATGAAACGATCGTTGCAAATATATAGCAACAGCAGGAAAGAAAGGTGTGCATGATACGAGAAATATATGCCTGATGATAAGCAGAAAACACACACAACACTGAGGGTAAGTAGGTAATGAATAGGCCCGAAAGTAATTAAAAAATAAAGGTTACAATTATAATTTAATAAAGTTAGAGGCATTATCAAAACATCTAAAAATAATTTGTTTATCCATTGGATCATTGCATTTAATTAATTTAGAATAAAAATTGTAAGTATAAAAATTTCTAATCCTCCTAGAGTGGCTAGCCCTCTGGCGCTCGGTGCCACAGTATCGGGTTCCGGCAGTGCCAAATATGTTTGCAGTGGTTCGGAATCCACTTTAAAACAGTAGGTCATGGTCTAATATGACTATTACTACTACACCACACCACATCACTATGCCTTGAGCTGAGTTGCCCTAGATAGTTTGGGAATGATGTGGGTGAGAGAAGTCTGACTGTGCTCCGTGACGCTGTTACAAACATATGAGACCGGGACATACGGCTTAAAGTGGATTCGAACCACTACAAACATACATGGCGTCGACGGGACTCGAACTCGAAACCTGTGGTACCGAACGCAAGAGCGCTAGACACTCGGACGTTCAGGCCCCGGTCTAATATGACCGTAGAGAGCTGGACATAGGGCTGACTACCCTACCCTGTAAAAAGAAAAAAAACATCTAGTATCTCGAAATCTGCCAGTAGGCGGACAGCCTTGGCCCAACATGGGCTGTAGTGAAAGAGTTAATTAGTTAGTTTAATCCTCCTAGAAAGCTGAAAATGGTTAAAATTTCTTTAATAACAAAAGATCTGTATTTATATATCTTTAACTTGTGGAATATTAAAAATATCACTAATAGGAAGGTTAGCGATAGGAGGTATGTGCTGGTTCTTCAATGAAAATAGCGGGGGGCCTGGTGGCTAGCGCCCTGGCGCTTGGTACCACAGGTTTCGGGTTCGAGTCTCGGTGGTGCCATGGATGTTTGTTAGTGGTTCGGAATCCACTTTAAACTGTAGGTCCCGGTCTGTTTAGCCTAACATATGCACAAGACGACCGTAGAGCGACAAACCAAAAAAAAAAACAATGAAAATATCAATGGGACAGGGGCTAGAGATGGATCTTGAGAAAGGGCATGTTCTTCCACTACATCGGCAAAGGACACATTTCCATTAATTTTCTTTGAGGTGAAGAACCCTGAAGAGATATTTGGGGGAGGGGTTTCTGTTAATTAGTTGATGGGCTTTGAGGCAATCTTTTCACGAAGCAAGGTGACCCTTATCTCCGCAATTAACATGCTTAAGATCGACAACTTTAGTTGTGATAGAGCAATCTTTGAGGTATTGATTACCACCGCACTTGAAATAGCGCTGTTTATAATGGCAGTTCAGTCTAGCGTGACAAAAAAAAAGTTACAATTGAAACACTGCGCAACTCTCCCCCGGTTTCCTGTTAATTTGCTGCTTAATTAATGCTGATAACACAGTAGAGAAGTTTAGTTGCGTCAAAAATTTTAATTTGTTATCGTTACGAGGAAGGATAATTTGTCATACAGGCAGCAAGCGATTTTTAGTGCGTTGATTAGATAATTGATTAATTTTCTAGATAGAGAATCTTTGCTCTTTAATTCCTTCGGCAATTCCTAGTCCACAGGAGTATTTATGTGGAATCTTTTAAGAACACCTTTAAGTGTTTTGGGGGGGTAATTATGAAAAATTTCATGTTGTTTTCATTTAAAAATGTTGTAATCAGCCAATGCTGCTCAGAATCCTTGGAGAAGCATTTTGGAGTGTTCACCTGCAAGCTTGCGTATAACCTGACCATTGACGAGTATATCAATTAAGGGAAGTTCTTCTTTAAGATCGGAACATTGTTTCGCCAATATCGGGGGCATATTTTGTTCCGGGGGTGAGGTGGGGGGCGGTAAATGTGACTTTATCGATGACCTCGTTGAAGATTAAAGAATTTATTTGAAGTATTTAAATTAGGTTCATTGTTAGAAATAACATTAACTTTATTTGTATGGTACTTGGTCGGTAAAGAGAAATCGTTAGCGTTAGTTTTAGAATTAAGTTTTCTACTAAAGTTACAGTTACCTTAGCTGCACTATGTCTACCCCAGTTAATTAATGGATGGGGGCTGATGGTCGAGTGGCTAGCGCTCTGGCACTCGGTACCACAGGTATCGGGTTCGAATCCCGGCAGTGCCATGGATGTTTGTAGTGGTTCGGAATTCATTTTAAGCTGTAGGTCCCGGTCTCATATGACCGTAGAGCGTCACAGAGCCCATTGAGACTTTTCTCATCCACATCTTTCCCAAACTGCAAAGGGGCAACTCAGCTCTAGGCACCGTGATGTGGTGTGGAGTAGTAATAGTAGTTAATTACACTGAAGTGACAAAAGTCATGGGATACCTCTTAATATCGTGTCGGCCCTCCTTCGCCCGGCGAAGTGCAGCAACTCGACGTGGCATGGACTCAACAAGTCGTTGGAAGTCTTCTGCAGGAATATTGAGCCATGCTGTCTCGATAGACGTCCATAATTGTGAAAGCGTTGATGGTGCAGGATTTTGGGCACGAACAGACCTCTCGATGATGTCCCATAAATGCTCGATGGTATTCATGTCGGGCGATCAAGGTGGCCAGATCATTCGTTGGAATTGTCCAGAATGTTCTTCAAACCAATCGCGAACAGTTGTGGCCCGGTGACATGGCGCATTGTCATCCATAAAAATCCCATCGTGGTTTGGGTACATGAAGTCCATGAATGGCTGCAAGTGATCCCAAGTAGCTGAACATAAGCATTTCCAGTCAATGTTCGGTCCAGTCGCACCAGAGGACCAAGTCCATGCCATGAAAAAACAGCCCACACCATTACGGAGCCACCACCAGCTTGAACAGTGCCTTGCTGACAGTTTGGGTCCATGGCTTCGTGGGGTCTGCGCCACACTCGAACCCTACCATCAGCTCTTACCAACTGAAATCGTGACTCATCGGACCAAGCCACGGTTTTCCATTCATCTAGGGACCAACCGATATGCTCACGTGCCCACGAGAGTCGCTGCAAGCGATGTCGTTCTGTCAGTAAAGGCACTCGAGTCGGTCTTCTGCTGGAATAGCCCAAGAAAGCCAAATTTCTCCGCACAGTTCTAACAGACAAGTCCCTTGTACGTCCCACATTGATTTCTGCTGTTATTTGACGCAGTGTTGCTTGTCTGTTAGAATTTACGACTCTTTGCAGACGTCGCCGGTCTCGGTCGTTAAGTGCAGGCGGTCGACCACAGCGCTGTCCATGGTGGGATGTTATGCCTGAAATTTCATACTCTCGGCACACTCTTGACACAGTGGATCTGGGAATGTTGAATTCCCTAACGATTTCCGAAATGGCATGACCCATGCGTCTAGCTCCAACTAACATTCCGCGTTCAAAGTCTGTTAATTCCCGTCGTGCGGTCATCATCACGTCAAAACCTCTTCACATGAATAACTTGAACAGAAATGAAAGCACTGCGCATTTATACCTGTTCTACGCGATGCTACTGCCATCTGAAAATTTGCATATTGCTATCCCATGACTTTTGTCACTTCAGTGTAATGTGTGATGTGGTGTGGTGAAGTAGTAGTAGTAGTTAATTAATGACCAGGATCCTAAATTCCTTATCCTCGTTATTTGGCATTGTATAGGTTTTCTTGGGTCATGCTTGCCATGGTCACAATCTGTTGATACATTGCGAGTGCAACGGTACAGGCATCGCCATCGTTGCGATATTGAACCGTTGAGGAAGGTTTCTACCGGATACTAAAACTTAACGTCGTAGAACGCCACCCAATTGGAAGTCGGACAAGATAAGAAATCAAGATCTGGTCCGCTGACGTTCTACGACGTAAAATTTGAGTGTCCGCCAGAACCTTACTATTATAGAGTTGCTTGTTATATAGAGTCCGATCACTGATTGCATGAAAATTGAAAGCTGCCAAGTTGAACAGATTAAATAAAAAAGCGGCGTCAGAGGGAAATAAGGTCATTTAAGAGGGGTTTTAATTGCGATAAAAAAATTTTAAGTTTTAATTTTAGTAAACGCGATATAAAAAGAAAAACTAGGTGAAAAAATCCACACTAACTACTATACTTTTTGTCAATTTCTTCTATTGGCTCACACTCTCCCTATATATATCTTGTTCAAATTTTCAATCGTTCATAAAATACTTTTTATTCATCCACTCCAGTTCAAATACATTTTTTTTTTTTAAAACTTGTAGTGAATGACACTGGATGTTAATACAGTTTTTTCAAATATTAATTCAGTGATTAAATTTAATTCATCAATTTTAGTTTTTTGGTTTTTTTTTAGATTTAACTTACTTGTATCTACCAATAGATGGCGCCTGATAAACTTAAAAATATGAATGAAAATTATTTATAAAGGATTTTTCTGCAATAGAGTGAAAAAAAAAGTAGGAATTGACTTTAAAAAAAAAAAAATTTTATATTACTTGTTTCTTTAAAAGTAAGTAATCGCTCTATCTTTTTCTTTAAAAGCACGTAAGCTTTGTCTAACAAGTAATCGATCCGTCCGTTTCCACCGTTAAACCGGATGTTTATCATTTCCACGATATTCCAAGGTCAGACTACAACTGAGCGACGTGGTCAGCTTTAAATATGCTAAAAATGAAAAAATAAATTATCTGAGCCAATTATGAAATTGCTGCCACAAGTTACTGAACAATTTATCATCATTATATTATCACTTTATCATTCACCAAACACATTCTCTGGATGATCCGTAATCTTGATGCGAAAAACACTTTTTTGCAGATCTCATTTTAATTACAGTTTTTGACCGTCCTTTCTTGTGAAAAAGCAGTTTATTAACTTTGGTTTTAAAAAGTTATCAATGAAAAAAAGACTTATTAACAAATTTTATTTTAGTATTTTAAAATGCAATTAATTTTGAGATTTCACTTCTTCGAAATAGGCTACTTATTAAATATTTACCCTGAAATATTTCTACATTTTCTTTTCCCTTTTAATACTTTTGTTTTTTCTTGATGACAGTCAGAATTATTTAGAATTTCAAAAGATTGATAGATCTAGAAATACAATAATTATTAAAATTACTCAATTATTCAAACAGGTTAAGGGAACTGTAGAATCATAATTTATCGATTTGCTAAAAAAAAAAAAAAAAAAAATTGGCAAACTGCCAAGTATTCAAGGCCTGGAATCATTTACTTATTCAAAAAATAAAGTTAAAAGTTTTTTTTTTTTTCTTTTATTATTTAAAATACTAACAAAAGAGTGAAAACAATTGATGTAACAGAGAATTTTCTTTTACATTAAAATAAAAACGAAGAAATATAAAAATGCACAATTTACATTCATACCAAATCCAACTTTCACATTTAAATGTTTTTCTTTTTTTCTTCTTACTGTATAAATTATTTTAGAAACTCCCAAAATTTCTCTTTATATCTTTGCATCCTGTTATTCTCCGTGCATGATAATTTTACAATGAAAAGACGTACATCTTTGATACTCATAATTAATAGATTTATATTATGAGAACTCGTTTTTTGATAAAATTCCATTTCGTTTTACACTCATGTCCATAAATTAAGGATAATTCAGAATCACACAGAAATTGAACTCTAAAATAAAAATTTCACCTGTAGAATTATCACACACATCTTGAAGAAGAATATGCAAATTACAGGAAACCACCAGATGGCGCGGATAGTACGTCACAATGACGAGAGTGTAAGAGAGGGGTATATAACGAATGGTGGCAAAGAAGTAAAATTGTTCACAAGCGCTTTAAAAGCCTTTCAGTGCAATAACCGCATAGTTATGGCACAAAGCAAGCATTTGGATGATTTTTTACGTGGTAGAATTATCGGACGACTGGAATGTGGACGTACCGAGCTGAAAGTATCCGAGGAACTTGGAATCGCCCAGAGTGTCAACTTCAGGCTTTGGCAACGATTCCAAGATGCTGGTAATGTGAGTAGATGTTACAGCACAGGTCGCCTCCGAGTTACAACGCCGAATGAGGACCGGTATTTAGCAGTTACTGCCAAAAGAAATAGACGGAGCACAGCATCAGACCTGTCTCGTCAACTCTCTTCAGCTACCGGTACGACAGTTTCAAGGCAGACCGTGTACAGACGCTTAGGGCACATTGGTCTATATGCTCGTAGGCCTGTCAGATGTGTTCCACTTACCGCAACTCACTGTCGCCTGCGATTAACCTGGAGTAGAGAGCATGCATTGTGGACACCGCAACAGTGATCTGGTGTGATGTTTTCCGACGAGTCCAGGTTTAGTTTGCAGTCTGTTTCTCGCCGGACTTTCATATGGAGAGCGCCAGATGCCCGTTACCACCAAGAGAACACCACTTGAACGACACCGTTACGGTGGTGCAGGATGGCTCGTTTGGGGAGGAATTATTCTTGGTTCCAGAACTGACCTGCATGTTCGGAGTGTAACGATGACAGGCCACATCTATCGGGATGTCATTCTGGAACAACATGTACGTTTGTTTCGGGGCGCCATGGGTGCTGAATTTCTGTTTATGGATGACAACGCCCGTCTTCACCGTGCAAACATTGTAGACGAATGCCTTCAATTGGAGGATATCACCCATATGGATTGGCCAGCATACTCACCGGACTTGAATCCAATAGAGCATGTGTGGGATATGCTTGGCCGACGAATTGCAGCCAGTCAACCGGAACTTCGGAGGGCATTGCTTGATGGGTGGTGTAATATTCCCCCAAGATCAGATTGATAATTTGATACTCAGCATGCCTAGGCGTTGTAAGGCCTGTATTGCATCGTCCGGGAGACATACTCCATATACTAACCATCATAAATAGGTTCTAACAAACATAATTAATATCTTTTTTTTGCTCTTTACCTTTTGTTTAATAAATAGACTTTACAAATAAGTCAAATTTGTTTTGCTTCAGTCTCTTTCTTTGCCTGAACTTCATTATCCTTAATTTATAGACATGAGTGTAGTTTTCGTAGCTAAGAGTTATGTTTCTAATAATAAACGTGCAATAAAATTTTCAATAATATTTTTTTTCCTTAATGTGCTAGACATTTTATTATTTTGTGCAATTCAAAACAATGTTTGATTAATGGACTGTTTAAAAAAAAAGTTTTCACAAGTCAAATCGTTTTTATAATAATATAGTGAAATATAAATATATATTATATATTCATTAATTCTTTTTAAATGTTTATGTTTTTATTTTTTTTTCAAGTATGTGTGTTCAGAGATGCGTGAAGAAACGGAAGCAAATAATATTCTATATTGGGGTAGCTTCTTTTTATGAATCATATTTTATTCTTTTTCTTTTATATATCTATCGATAAGATATTTATTTATTCATCAAGAAAATGTACCAATTGCCAAAATGTACTAGTATATAAAATAATTCTTTATCAAATAGATGTGCTTAATACATAAGAATTACATGTTTACCAAGAAATTGTTTATTTTTCCTTTGTAAATTATATCAAAAGATGAAATCATTATTTATTTTTTTTTTCCCCATCAATGAACACTAAAAAAATATCTTTTGGATTCAATAAATTCTTAAAAAAAAAAAAAAAAAATCGTTTTTCTTAAATTTCTATCCTATTTGAAAACATATTCCCATATCTCACTCAATTCTCTATACGTGAAATCTGAATCAAAAATAAAACAACAACTTCTGCATTGGAAATATACGTTTCGCTGTGTGTACAGTAAAAGAAATCACTAGATGCTTAATAGAAAAAGAGTAGAAATTTTTTTAATAGGTTTGTGTGCCAGAAAAACATTCTCTGATCTATGTTAAAAATATGGCAACAACAATCCATGATCGCTTTTTAATGCCTCATTCACAACATAAACCAAAAAAAATCTCAAGAGACAACGACAATCACAAATACCGACCCACGTCTTGCTATATAACCCCATCGCACGCAAAACAATCGTTTGAGTGACTAGCGCACACTTCCCAAGTTCAGTGGGCTTCCAGTTCGTTCACGTGACTTGTCCTGAAAGCAAATAAATAACCGTCTGCAACATTAAGAGAGAAAGAGAAAAAAAATGGCAACGTCACAGCTTGCGGTCTGTCATTTGACTTCGGCGAGATGAGATAATGGCGTGGATGTTAGAATGTTATTGAAAAAATGTAGAACTCGAACTTTTGATGATCACCTTAGATTACATCAAGACAATAAAGATTAATAATTGTCCTGATGTGTTGCCTGATATGTATGATTAAATAAAAATTTTAAGAATAAAAAGCAAAATTCATTCAGATGTGTTGCTATTTTTATATACAATTAATCAAATAAGAGTGTTACACATGGTATTCTTTTTTATTTTTTCAGAAGCAAAACTTTATTTGATAACGACTTTTCGTTTTTATTAAGATTATATCATGTTATTTATTCATCGTTTTGCTGCTTTATTTTCACGTGATAAACTAAACTATATTTATGCTTTTTAATAGTCACGACACTACATTTTTATCTGCTATAAAAGAACTTTTATGCGCAAGTAAACAGAAGCATAAAAATGTTCTATTTTGTGATTCATCTTCTTGAAATGAACATAAATTTATAAATTAAAATTTTTATCTTTCTTTCTGCGTATACTTTTTATCTTGCATTTATCAATCTTTGCTTACAATCTCTTTTTTAAGAGATTATTTTACTTTTTATTGGCGTTTGTTTGCAAAAATTTCAAAACGATAAACAAATAATCGAATAATTAAAAATAAACTATTAATTATCGTCATTTCAACCACGGCCGGTGAAAGCAGATAAACATTAAATATTACTTTTTTTTTAAAGTGTATTTCTAGAAATATCTAGTACGAAAAAAAAAAAAAAAAAAAAAAGATCGTTGATAAAAGTGTAAATATCAAACAAATGAGAATAAATGAAGAGATAAATTAATTTCTACTCAAATTGTTTTTTTTTTTAATCTATTTTTTTTTTTTATCAATAAAATTTTTTCATCATTTGGATTCGATAAATTTAGAAGTTAGTGCTATCACTTCGAACACCACATATTAGAACGAATCCAGGTTAGTTTCAAATTATTTTCTTTTCGAATAGAACACAGGCATCTACAAACTTAACGTTAAATTCAGAGTAGATATGGAAGTTTTTAGTTTGAGAATTCTGTTTGTCGAATTTGGAACGTTCCTTCCATTCGGACATCCAATGCACTGTTCTACGTGTCTACATATAATACCCAGTTAAAAAGTGTGAATGAAATACAATGTACACATTTATAGAACAAGTTGCCGTAAGACTAAACCATTCTCCCAGTAATTGAATAGCGCAGTAACGTTAGATAGGTAAAGGTAGTAGAACACAGTATCATCATTTCAATAGAAAAAGCAAGCTGAGCTTAACTATACGAACGGATAGTTTGGGAGATATTTGTGCCTGATCTCTAAGTAAAAATATCCATAGCATGATTTCTGGCTCTTTACGAAAAAGACATTCTTGATTGGTCCTTGACGTTGTCAGTAATAATTTACATTAAAATATTTTTAAATGATTTAATTCTTAAATTATTGCCAAAGACTTAAATTTACTTCTGATCAAGGTATTTAGCATTAAGTTTAAATAATAGACACAGATTTGTGTGAAAAAAAAAAAAAATTAAAAAGCATTTGGAGGTAGAAAGTTCATTTCATTCTAGGGAAAAAAATAGATACATATTTGAGGAACCTAAGTGACATTCCATTTGACGATATTTTTCATCAATGAATGATTTAAAAAAAAAAAAAAAAAAAAAAGATTAATGTTGTAAGTTTTTTTTTCTTCGTTATAAAGAACTGAAACATTCTTTAAAAGAGCTTTCAAAAAATTGTTTACTCTAATTGTTTGACAAGAATATAATATTCACCAATAAAAGACTTTCTGTGTGCACCCAGAACGCCCGATTCTAAAATTATTTTATCACAATCACTCTTTTATAACCCTTTGGCGTAACAAGACTAAAAAAAAAAACAGGAAATAAAACTGACCTTTAGGTTGCTAAATAAAACATGAGATTGGGCCAGACTTCCATAGAGTCGCCAACTATCTATATCTATCGATTTACAATTTTATTTTAAGTCATTCAGTTCAGGAAATATCATTCTCCTACTTCAAAAAACGTCAGCGCATTTATCGTATGAATGAAATTTAGAATAAGGTTTTTCGGTTCTTATTTAATGAAACATTACATTGATAAACACCATGTTTTGTGTCCACATTTAATGCATGGCCAGTAATTACATAATAAAGTTATAGTTATAACTTTATTGTGCAATTACTGGCCAGTTATATAATTATGCCAGTTATTTATAACAATAAATACACTTTATAAAGTGTATTTGTTGTTTTAAATAAATACCAAAAAATGTACATTATGAGGGTTATTATTCATTTTTTTTCAATTTTCTATAGGGTATTAAATAAAGATAAATTGTGAAAAAATAATTTTTTATTACGGGGAATCTAGTACAAACCATGTTTGCCCACATAGTCACTGTAAATATTGAAAATATTTGTCATACCGGTAACTGAGTGTTCCGATAACTCCTTTATAAAAGATTGCTGTCAGCGTACTGAGATAGATCTGTCTTGGAACTTTTCAGTTGGTTCGAAAATGCTACCCATCCAAACCTCTCTTCAAAAAAAGGTTTGAAATCACTCAGAGCCAGATCTGGAACTTATGCCGGATGAGGGAATATTTTTCATTGAAATTGCGTGAGGAGCTGTTTGATTGCCACAGCAATTTGCGGTCGTGAGTTGTCAGGGATAAAAATATTTCCAGCAATAAATGCAGCTCGTTCTCCGATGGGTTACTGCTGCGCAATTCCCTGTTGCTGCTGTTGTGATTAATCCTCAATGTCCGGCAGCTGAGCTATGGCTCATCATAATTTGTACACTTTAGTTACACACATTTCTTACACTTTAAAACACTCTTATGTTTTTCTCTTAATGTTAATTATTTTTATTTACTAATTATGCAAATGGAGATAGCGGTATCCTGTCCCCAGGCACTCCAAAAGTACACAACCTTTGCCTTTGTCCGGCAGCTCGGGACGGACAACCCATGAGTGGAGGGAAGGGGGCAGCTTCTGTTGTGACGGAGCAGCCGTAGGTAGAAGTCTGACTTGCCTACGTGACGCTGAAGAAGGAAGGCAGTGCCTTCCGAGAGGACTTTTAGGGTCAGCTACCCCGCATTTGCGTATCGTATGGGAGAAAACTTTCTACTTCGAAAAGGCACTTGATACGGAACCAAGTCAGACCTATAGGTCTACCTATAGGTGCTTCATCACAACAGAAGCTGCCCACCCCCTTCCTCCAACCATGAGAACACACGGATTCATGGATTTGATCTAGATGTTGCTGCCGATCAAGTGGGATAAGAAACAACAAATGACAGAACGTCCAAAAATATAACTAGAATAGTATCGGGGAAAAAAAAAAAAAAATCTGGCCAAGGAAAAAAAAAAAAAAAAAAAACTAGTACTTGGAAATAATCGCAAATCGCCAAAAATTTTATTTAACTTATATCTTCGTGGTCTCCTAAGGCATCGCGGACCTTCATTAAAAAAAAAGAAAACCACCGCACTAGAATATCTTGCCATTTAAATCCTATTTGTACTCTATTCATATATGATTCTAAGACAAATGCTTTCGTATAGGAGTATTTTAAGTCTATAAAGTAAAAGAAATATCCACTATTAGACCTTACAGAAAGGAACAGAAAATGTTTTCCGTAGTTCTGAAAAAAATGCTAGAAATTCTGCTGGAATACTATTTGGAAATATTCTTCAGGTCATTTACCTTTACCTTTTTATTTTCCTTTTATTTGAATGTAAAAAAAAAAAAAAAAAAAAAAAAAATTTACATTCATGTTCATTCCAAGAAGTATTCCCCTGGGGATTGTTTTTTAACTCACTTATTTGAGACATCTCATTTTGAAGAATTTAATTTATAAATGAGCATAAAGGAAAAAGTCGTAAAAAAAGTTTTTGAACTCATCAATAAAATCCAGCGTAAAACTCATCTCTTAAAAATCCTTTTAGAGTAATGTGTATCGTGTTTCCTGAATGTATATTAGGCGTACATATATGTATAAAAGTACATGTAGTAAAATTTTCTTCCTTTTCAAAGTTTCAGCCTACAAACTAAACGTCAAAAGAATCGTAATAAAAGCATTATAACTTTATATCACGCAAGTTTAAATTATATGTTTGGTGTATTAAAATATTAAAAAAATAATTATAAATAAATAACTCCGATATTTAATTGCTATTTTAAAATTTAGAACTAGATAAATGCTGTTAAATATCCATTCAATCTCTCAATCATTTTTTATTATACATTAGTATTTTATATATTAATATATTGTAGTATTTTAGTATTTCATTTATATTATTTTATTATTATATAATAGTATTTTATTTATTAGTATACATTAGTATTATACATTAGTCCATCGTTTATTAGTTTTGGCTTACATAATCTATACTAAAGCTAATTGAGAAAAATTAATGAGAAAAAAATAGAATATTTACAGAATATTATAGTAGATGAACAACTTTAGAATCATGTAAAAATATGTAAATTATTTATATATAATATTTGAAAAGAATGTCGTTAATCATAGCAATGAGAAAAATAAATGTAAATAAGCAACAGACAGAATAAAATTATCTTCAATTATCATAAAAGTTAAACAAAAAGTAACAGATAAAAAAAAAAAAAGCTTTTATCAATATTTTTAGAATCCCATGGAATTCACACGAAAAAAATTAAATGAAAGTCTACCGAATAAAAAAAGATACAATTTAAAAAATGAAACAAAACACAAATCATTTCATGATACCGTAAATTTAAAAAAAATTTATATAAATTTAAACATTTAATAATTCTATTTTACTCAGGATAAAAAAAAAAAAAAAATTCTTTTTGTTTTCAATTTAATCTTAGATAGAAAATAATTTATATTTTAGTCTTGCATTAAAAATTTCAGTGAGTATTTGCATGTTAGTTATTAAAATGTTGAAATCATATCTAAATTCCCAACTACATGGTTAAAATAATTATCTCACAACATCCCATATAACGATGTCTCAATCGAACAAATTTTAATATATAAAAAAAAGATATATTTAAATCATTTAAAATATTAAGACGTCTAAGAAAAAGGACATATTACATCATTAACATTAAATTTCATCTATATTCTATATTTTGTATTAAATCACATTAAAACACACTAAAAAAAGCCTGCAGAAAAAAAAAAAAATCGACCATCAAATAAAATTAACAGGAGAAGAAAAAACATGACATATCCCCATTTTCTGCCCTTCCTTTACTGTTGATTTTTTTTTTTTTTTTTTTTCTGTTCTTTCTTCTGTTTTTTTTTTTCTGTATATAAAACATTAATATCCTAAAAGTAAACAAACAGAATAAAAAAATTCCAATCAATTTACCACACATAGTCATCGTCCAAACAATGACCTATAAACCCAACAAATAAAACAAACACGTCACGTCACACATGACCGATAAAACTATATTGATCATCGCATTTCATTTCATTTTATCAGATTTGGAAAAACGTTTATTACAAATAAAGAATATTTTTAACAAAACAACGCAAACGATTTTTTTTTTTTTTTTTTTTTTTTTTTTTTTTTTTTTTTTTTTTTTTTGTTCTTTGCAGTCAGAACAATTAGCAACATTATCATTCTTTTTGGACGATAAATCGCGCGCAGACGAAAATAACCGACATCCCGTTAATCAAAAGGATCCGTCACACCAAACGATTTCTCATCTCCTCTCGCCATGGCAACAGCGCTTCTGCTATCTCCTTTGTCCACCCTTTGGAACCCGATACATCACGTGATGCCAATTTCCGCGTCCTAAATAAGTAAATAAAAATAAAAAATGAAATGAAATTCGAAAAAGGCCTTGAAACCTATCAGAATTACTACTATGCCGCGAAACGAGGTATGAGATAAAAGGTAATAATCTTTTGCTTGTGGAATCATTTATCAAGAGAGTAGTCTGGGATGAATAAATACGTCATGGCCTGCATTAATAAAGGCTGAGATTGTTTCAAAACACTTTGTCAAGAGTCGAGTTCAAGAACAATTTGATAACTTTTTTTTTCCCCTCTCTCTAGTGATCACTTAAGTAATTGCAACTATCAACCATGATGTGTTACCTCAGATGCTGGTCCGCTATTATCAAAACTAATATTAATTATACTTATTATGCACGGTTATTAACCTTTTGACTCGAAAAGCATCGACTACAGTAACTCAAAAAGCATATGAAAAATAGTGTCTTATTTTTTGTGAAGATGATGAACTTCAAATCGGGGTTGTGTAGAAAAAATAAAACCAACTAAGGGTAGAACAAGAATCATATTCCTATCCTTCTTCAATGAGAAAAGAAAATATTCAGTCGCCAAAAAAATAGTTTATTCAATGTTTTTTTTTTAAATACATTACAAATAATTGTTTTTAAAATGGTGATTAATCGTTTTCAAACGGATATATATATATTTTTTTACACTGAATCTACAAACTGAACGATAAACACAATTAAAATAATCGTTATGCACTATAAATAAATCGCTTTCTGAATAATAATGTTTTCTTTATTTTTTTTTTTTTTTATTTTTTTTTTATTTATTATTATTATTATTTTTAGTGTTACTTGAGTAAAAAGTTATTCTTTTGTTTAGATTCAAGATGCACACACCTCAATCAACCTCATCATATATGAATTTTACTTAAAAATTAAATTGGTATTTTTTTTTTTTTAGATTTGTATGAAAGATTAAAACAGGGGAACATGATCAAGCTTTAGTTTAATAAAAATGTGAATTAAATTTTAGAAAAATAATTTTTATTTATTATTTTTTAATCTTTTTGAACATTAGATGTTTGTTCTATCATTCATTCCATTTTCAGAAAAAAAAAGTTACTCAACCCCCTTCCCCCTCCGAATTCTACCTTTTTTTTTTTTTAATCAAACAAACAGAAAGATGTAGTTCAAGAAAAAAAAAGAAATGTGCTCTTCTGTAAACATAATAAATAAAGATGTTATAAACAAGATGAAAGGGGATGAAAAAGATTTCACGTTATGGCGTTCCACAAAAGAATGTGATTAAAAACTTTTGTTTTTAACAGTCCATAATCCGATCACAGATAATGTGAAAAATTGGCAAGCGTCCAAGTCGATGGGATTTAAAAAAAAAAAAAAAAAAGGCATCACGGGGAAGGAAATGTTATTTAGGAGGGATTTTAATTCCAAAAAAAAAAAAAAAAAGAATTTTAATGTTTAATAATTAAAATTTAAGATTGCATGATATTAAAAAAAACGCTAGATAAAAAAAAAAAAAAAAAAATTCCACACTAACTATTATGTTGTTGTTTTTTCAAGCATGCTTTGCGCCGTGTAATATGTGACTAGCTCCCTAATATATTTTTAACAATTCGTTAATTAATGAACAATCGATTACTTGTTAACAATTTGTTAATTTGTCCGTTTCCTCCGCTAAACCGGATGAATTGTTGGCAGCTGCTTCCTTCCCTGTCACTAATTTTTATTAAACACCCCTTAAATGCACCTCAGGCTCATATCACACCTCTCTGAACATTCCAACCTCACCCACTCATAATTTAAGGTTAAGCCCTTTGGGAGCCACTACTTTAAAAGAAACATCCCAAAATAGAGTGCCATGTTATTTAATTGCATTTACAAAAAATAGTGAATATATGCTCAGATAAAATGTTTTTTTTTCAGAACCAAATTATAATTCTAAATTTAATTTCCATTTTTGTAATAATTTATTAAAAATTTATAATTTAGTAGTAGTTAAAACGACATTTTTTTATATATATATCTCTGGGCTTTGTGTACCACTGATACAAATGCACTTTCTCCCAGAATGAGATTTGTGATAACGAGTGAGGTTTAAATCCGCTGACTTTGTTCCATTGCAGTCACTGCTTTTAGAAACGTGGAGACTTGATAGAGATTGTGACAATGTGTGCAAAACTCCTCGCATCGATAGACAAGCTGCCTGCTGGGAGTTTTCCAGAGTTTCTCCCATACGTCAAGAAAGTGTGGTGTAGTTACCCTTAAAAGTCTCCCGGAATGCAAACAAAAATCGGTTGTTAATCGAGCTATTCGTGGTATAAAGGACGATCCACCAATGTTCCATCCTCACCTTCCTAATTTTTAGGGGGCAACATAGCCATAGGTACGGAGGGGAGGGAGTGAGGTGTGACTGTCGATGGGAGAAGCTTGTCACAATCGCCATCGAGTCTTTTCGTTTCTGAAAGCATTGACCGCAATGGAACAACGTCAACGGATCCAAACCTTAGACTTTCTGAGCATGTTAGCACCAGACCACGAATTTTACTATTCTGTGAATGGAAATGCAATTAAAAGAGTAAGTCCATTTTTAAGTCCACTGTCGTTTTAATAGTTCTCTTATCAAGGACTAAATTGGGACCGAAATGGTTTGGACAGAGCTTTGGGTTTAGGAATTCGGATTCAAAATCCGATAAGCAAAGTTACACTTGAACGAGGCTATGATGGTGATAATGGTAATAAATCCGTTAGGCAGAAAGTCCTTCTCTGGTGCTCGAGTAGGAAGGATTGAACTCTTCGTTCGAACTACTGAGCGTTCCTTTCTTTCCATAGTACACCCTAAGTAATATTGAATTTGTTACACAATCCATCGTTTGACTGAAGTGTTTGTCATTCAAAACCAAAAATCACAAAAATGAAAAACATAAATATTGTACGACCCTTTGGATGCTAACCTGTTTGTACAACTTGTTTTTCTCACTAATAACATTTTTAAAAACTTAACGACCGTTCTATACAAACGCTACCATGCTAAACACAGATGTAGAGGCGAGTAGCTAAAAGCCTTAAATGACTTTATTTCGATCTCTCTCTCTCTTTCTTTCTCTCTACTTTGTTTATACTCTACTTTGTTGAATTACTAAATAATTCAAACAAAGGAAATTGCTTTAATATTAAATCCATTTCTACTTATCCTCCTAATGCAGCGCACAGACAAAAGAAGAGAAAGAAAAAAAAAAACAGCATGCAATAAAAGGTTTTTATCCATTCACTGCACGACTGCGATTCTCCATTTCTCTTGATGGGATAATTATGCCGAAACCTGTAATTGAAGACGAGAAAAACATATTTCGTTTTTTTTTCCCCACTGCACATTACCCCCTGCAAAATACAAATGAGCGACTTGCCTGTGTGACCTTGGGCACGACGCTGGAATACTATTCCCCTAACCAGTACGGCATATCAATTTGAATTTTTCTTTTTTTTTTTTTTTTTTCTTTTAACCTTGAACTTCTCTGGGAATGAAACAAAAATTTATGCAAAGTAAGTTTTAAAAATTGTTCCGAAGAAGAAGCAGAGCTACTTCCAATGGAGTTATCAAATAACCGGTTCGTAACAAAAATAGGAAATAAAGGATGCAAATTTCAAAATTTGTCTAAATTTTTCAAACAAATAAGCATAGTCATACTTTTGATAAATCGTGGCTTGTATTAATAATACAGTTTTCATACAGAAATCAGTTGTTTAAGTTGTTTTGTTGTCATACAGGCAGTTGTTTTTATTAAAAAAAATGTTTTCTGATTTTTCAAAGACGAATATTTAAAGAAAAGAAAAAAAAATTTTTTTTTTAATTTTTATGTTTGATTGCATTGCTTATTTTAAATTAGCAGCAGTCTAAAAAAAGCTAGAAATAACAAAATTGTAGAGATCGATATACAAGTTACTCATAAAATACAGAACTGAATGTAGTAAGAACAAAACACATAACAGCAGACTTAAAAAATAAATAAATAAATAAATAAAAAAAATTAAATCTTTTCTTGAAAAATATTATTTCCACTTTGGAATAAAATTGTCTTCGCTTGCCCCAGACGATTTTTTTTTTTTTAAACAGTTTTATGTTATTTAGTTATTTAATTAATTTAGTTACATAATTATTAGCTCGTGAAAGAAATTTAAATAAACCAATGAAAATGGCTTGTGGAAAAATTTAAATAATAATAAGAAGAAACCAATAAAAAACGTTTAAAGTTGTCAAGGACACGAAAAGAAATTGATCAAGCAGACAAAACACTCAACTCTCGAAATCAATATCCATAATTTTATGGGCAAAAAATTTTTGAAAAAATAATTATACAAAATAAATAATATTTTTCAAATATGTGGTAGCATGTTGAGCATGAATGGTATATTTACAAATGAAAAAAAAAAAAAAATGTCATTCATTTAAAGGACATAACAGTTATTTAAATCATCCAAAAATATGAAGAATTTTTAATTTCATTCGGTAAGGATAGGGTCCTATGAATTTATTACACTTTTGAAAAGGAATGTTATTGCATACAATAAAATATTATTAATAATATGGCAAAACTTAGTAATCATCCTAAGTGATTTTTTTAATCAATAGCTGCCTAACAGATTTAAGTTTTCAATTAGAATAATTTTAATTTTAAAAAAAAGTAAGTAGCCAGAAAAGATTATAGAATCATTTTATCAAGATTATAGAATCATTTTATCATTTATTGTTAAATAATATTCTATTACGAGACTTAATCTGTGTAAAAATTAACTATTACCAAAATAAACTATTGATTAATGAATCTTTAGAATACTTAGTTTCGTAATCTTTGTTTTAGTACTTGTCTGAAATTAAGAATTACTCAACAAATACTTAATTTCGTGACAGCTAGTGTTACAAAATAACAATTATTTTAAGACTATTATTTTTTTGTTATTTCAAACGATAATTATTTTTAAAAATCTACATTTAGTATTATTTTATAATGATTAGAAATTTTATAAAATGCAATCAATGTGTCATAAGCATAATTATAACATATAAATAAATGATATTTTAAAAATCAAGTCATAGTAAATGAGAAATATTAAGAACACGTTACATTATTTTAATTTTTATTCAATTCCTACTATTAGCTCACACTCACCCTATATATATCTTGTTCAAATTTTCAATCGTTCATAAAATACTCTTTATGCATCCACTCAAGTTCAAATACATTTTTTTTAAATTTGTAATGGATGACACTGGATGTTAAAACAGTTTTTTCAAATATTCATTCATTCATTAAATTTAATTCATTATTTTTAGTTTTATATGTGAGAAAAAATTTTATTTAAAAGTAACTAAAATAAAATTTTTCTTTGTTGACCTAAGTAGGAATTGACTTTAAAAAAAAATTTTTTATATTACTTGTTTTTAATGCTTGTCTCCAACTAGTATAGCAAAATGGAAAATCTTAATTTGAATTTTGAATCAAATTCATTGTCAATCTTACATCGTTTTCGCAAGAACAATAATGTTTAACTATTTAGAATAATTTAAATTATTCTAAATAATGTTTAACTAAGTAAATATTTTAATTAAGTAACTTCTAAAAGAACAATTTGTAGATGAAAAATACATTATATCAAACAAAAGTTCTTAAACATTAATGTTATTTTATAAGCAAATAAATAATTTCTACACAGAACATAATATTGGTTTACTGAAAGAAGTTTATAGATACAACAGAAAGGCATAAATATTATATAATAATATTTTAGTACTGATATATAAAAATAAAGAAAACATTTTTATATCTATAGTTTAAAAAAAAAAAAAAAAAATATTAGAAAAATTCAAAACTTGTAACGAAAATTTAGAAAATTAATGTTTTTTTTTTTTTTTTAAAAATTATTATCAAATGATAAAGCTTAACTGAAATAATTGAACTTTTATAATTCATTTAATTAATTTATATATATATATATGATTAAGTATAATAATACTTATATACGAAATCGAGAAAATGTATTTAAATCTAGAAAAAACAATATTAAAATTGCATAAATAGACCAATTAATCGAATTTGATAAATATAACTAAAGAATACAGTTTTATTTTATTTTTTAATTTTTATATAATTATATCAACATTTTAAAGCGACAAAATAAGTAAAATTTAAAAAATAAATAAATAGATAAGAAAGCAGTATAATTTGTGTTGAAATACATATCTTAAAGAACTTATGCAAAAAAAACATTAGCATAAATCATTAACAAAACAGTTTTTACAATAAACACTGAATATAGTTAAGAAATTTCTTCACAGATTTGTTGACAACAAAAAAAAAATTTACATAATATATTCTATACTATAGAAACTACGCTTTTAAAAACTAATTTATTACATGTAAAATAGAAAAGAATTAATTTCACAGAGAGATATTTTACTCAAACCTTATCACCATATTTAGTTGACAAAAGAATTTTGAAAAAAAAAAAAAAAAAAAAGTTAATCCGTGTTTAACATTGTAAATTTGAAGGCCATCGCATGGTGATTGCATTTGGCAATCGTGCGCTGATTGCATGTGATGAGATACAATTTAAAAAACGTCAGATAAGAAAAAAAAAAATAGATATAATTAAAAAAGAAAATGTGCTAACAAAATAAAATAACATCACGAGACACTGGCTTTATACCTAAAGGTCGCGTCCTTGAGAACGTTAAATGACGTACCCCTTTGATTATTTGCGTTCCAAACTTATCCGAGAGATGGCGCCAGTGGTTCCGTCACCGAAGAAGCTTAGAATAATGGGAAAATGGTAATGTCACGTTTGTCCTTCAAAACAAAGCATTGAAAATGTGCTAACCGTGACTGAACCCTCTTTCCTTAATTCTTTTTAATTTTTTTTTTTCAAACGTGAATTATTACGTGTACGGTAGTTTAGTGTACAACAAGCGAATATCTCGAAAAATAAATTTAAAAAAGTAATTTGTTTAGTATTCATGATAAGCTATTTATTTATAATAAATATGCATTCCGGATTTCGTATGCCATTGAATCCTCAATACAAATTTAAACATGAACAAAATGGAAAATAATATACAAAATTGGTAAGAATTTTTTTAATTTAAATTTATATGTATGATATAAAGAAATATATTTTAAATTCCAAAACCTTGTCCACTGCTGAGCTGAATTTTAAATTGCAAAATTTGGTTTACTTGGAGCCTACCTTTCGGACTTACGTAAAAGTGGTAACGAAACGGAAATGACGACATCAGTTATTTTCTTATATGTGTCCGTTTTATAGTTCACTTGCTGAATTTTCTTAAAGTTACTATTTATATTTTAGACCAGATGATTAAATGCAAAAACCATTACTACTACGAAAATGTCTTTTTTTTCTTGATTATAAACCATATTTATGTTTGGGAGGACAACAATAGATCCGTAGGCTAGAAAGTCCTTCCGTTTGGCTAGGGTACAAACTTCCTAAATGACGTTCATGGATAAGATGTTCGTTCAAAATTACAGTGGCAAAATGCGAGTGCAGGCATTCTGTCCTGGAGTAGGCTGAAGTTGCTGCATATCTGTAACTCTATTGTGATTGGATGAGGTTCAAAATGTCTGGCCTTTGGAAACATCAACCCTTCGCTAATAAAATCAATTATATTTCGAAGTTGTTCCATTTTAAATGATCAATTGCAAATCGTAGAAAATTTGAAAGACTTAAGTTTATGTCTTGGAAAATAGCAAAATAAATCATTTCATGCTCTTATGGTTAACTGGCATGATATGGGTTGTAGTGTTGTAGTTTAAAAAAACACGTTTTTTTAATTTTTTTTTTTTTTTTTTTTTTTTTTTTTTTTTTAACGCATCAAAGTCGTTTCCTGTTTTAAAAAGTTAAGGTTCATGAGATATCCAAGTTCCCCTCGACTGACAATGAACAAAACATTAAACACAAATTTAAATGAAGTTTAAAACTTACACTTCTCATATACTTGAATTTATAACAAATTCGTAAAATGGGTGACTTTTAAGTTTATCTTCTAAAACACTTTATTAAAAAAAAAAAACTTTAATAAGGAAATTATTTTTATTTCCCCCTAGTTGAATTTCGAAATATTCATTTCACTAACAGAAGCATTATTCTGAAATTCAAAATAAAGCCATAAATCGAAATCTGAAAATAGCCATCAGCCATGTTGTAAAAGTCACCTTTCAAGTGTTTTTCGTGGAAGAGAACTGTTCCACAAAAAAGTAAAATTAATCGTGCAGAATTCATGAATTTTAAAGAGATGCTTCAGGGCAAAACGAGTTGAAAGAAAATACAAAAAACCGTAGGCCTAGAAATAGCGGCATTTTTGTTGTTAGGTGGATCACGATTGCGATATATTTTATCTTAGATGTAATAAGAATATTTGCATTCGGGCGAAAGAATCAATAAATCAGAATGACATGTTAAATATACATATTGGATCATGTTTGAATTATTACTGAAAATTGGATAGTTTTACTTGAATTGGTTTTCCAAAACGAAAAGATAATTATGTTTTTCATATAAATTAAAGATGATAGATGAATGTATTGTAGCATATCATTTAATTTAAATTTTTATTTCTTCAACTTATAAAAAACAGTAAATAAAGTTTAAAAATAATTTTAACTTGATTTATATTCTAAATATTATATTTACTGTAACTGGTCTGCATTTAGAAAGAACAAGCATAAATATATTTCATTTTATGAGCTACTTTTACAATTTATTTTTAAACCAAAAAAATAATATATTTTAACAAAAGATTTAAAAAATAATAATAATAACATTAAAAAGTGAATTATTTTTTTCTATTAGAAATTTTAAATATTTAGGAATAAATAGGTTTTATCAAATATCAGATTTTGAAAATTGAAAAACATTGTATTCTATCATTAGTAGATCATTAATTTTTTCATGATCCTGATTACTATTGGATTTAATAAAATGAACTCTTTCTTATAGTTTGTTATAAGAATAAATATAAGAATGCCTTTCTTATAGTTTGATAGAAATTATTTTTTTTAAATAAAAACAATTTAATTTATATTATTTGTAGGAGATTTAAAAATTAATTATGTTATTTTCTCAACAAGTTAACACGAAATGATTAAATAAATTTAATAAATGATTAAAAACACAATCCAAAAAAAAAAAAAAATGTTTCTTCTTAAAAACTGATGAATTTTATAATTTTATGTTCGAATAAAAGTAAAAACAATACAGAAAAAAAAAATTTTTTAATGCTTTTTATACATAAAAAAGAATAAACATAAAATAAGGATTTTTATTCTGACTCAGATTGGACAAAATGTACCATAAAAAAATAAAAAGAACTTACCTTCCTGCCTGCCTATCCTTAAACAAATGAACAAAATACATGTATTTAAAAAGAAAGAATAAATATTTAAAAAAAAAAAAACCAAACGATAATGGGTAATATAAACAAACGATCGAAAGAAAGATGAAAATTAAGAATAAAAAAAATATCTGGCAATTATAATTTTATTTTTTTATCTGCAACTAAATTCGTTCGAGAAACAACAAGTCATGGATTTCGAAAGAATATTTAAATAGTTAAAAATTATATATATACAAATGCACTTTAAAAAAAGTTTCATCAATAAATCGATATTTTAACCAGGACGAAATCTTTTTTAATTTATCTAATTTTTTTTTTTTTTATTCCATTGCAGACAAGAAAAGAGCACAACGACTTCTAACTTGAAGTAACTATGTTCCAAATGAAACGATTTTCAACGTAACCGACATTGATTAACGACTCATGCAAAAAAAAAAAAAAAAAAAAAATTTCAAAGACACGCCTATTCTCATAGGTAAATGGTTACTACACCTTCAACAACTTGCTATGTTTTTTTTATATAATATTTTTGCGTAACTTCTTTTTTTTTCTTTCTTTTCTCGCAACCACTCAAAAGTGAATTGCACGTTTTGAGTCTTACGGCTGCAGCAGTTTATCAAGGGCCAGACACACCCCTTTGCATCCGGTGATTACGGTTACAGTGATGAGGTCAGCTTCACCTTTCCGAGCTAGAAGAATCCCTTTACTTGCATCAGAGGCTAAAAACGACCTGACTTGATTCAACTTACCACAGCAACCACGTTGTTAACAATCTCTGTTGTAGTCCTCTAATTAAATGGTTCTTAGTAAGGGTCATTGAAGGTATTCTAATCACGGACTGTAGCCCATGAACCCATAAACAATTTCTAGAACGTTCATGGAATTTATGGAACACGCCCAGATGGAGTTTATGGTAATTAGTGAAATTGAATTGTTGACAAATGGTTGAATTGTTGACACCTTTTATGGTCTGAATTATGCAGAAAACTCCATGTCAATACATGAGAAAGCCCAATGGTAATGTGTGCAGGTAGCGTCAGGTTCAAATCCACTTTGCGGCGTCCGTTGCTGTCACTGCTTTTTGAAACGAGGAGATTCGGTGGAAATTGTGGAAATTTGTATTTCACATCGACAGTAGTGCTGCTAAGAGTGAGTTGGGTTTTCTTCCATTCGACAAGCAAGGAGCAGGTTACCCTTCAAAGTCCTCTCGTCATTCTAATCCCATCATCACCTGTTGATGGGGGCTGTTCGTGGCATGCATTAATGGAACACGATGTTTAACAAAAAATAATAATAATAAAAATAAATAAACAAGAAGAGGAAGGCTTGCAGATAACATGTTGGATTTTTGAACTGATGTTGGCTCGATTCGAAACCCGACAATCAAAACCGAACCGAAAGTTCCCATATCTATGTCCGTGATGGGCATGATAAATCTGTAGATCGGAATGTCTTTTAAATTCGATTAGAGGAGATAGAAGATAAGAGATGAAACGGCACAGCCTTGAAAATGTTTGTTCCAAATTACTGCATGCACTGTAGAATAGAACCCTTGACGCATCTTGGATAACGTTGAATCAGCTACATTCTTTCCAATCCTATCTTTTCTACGGCGAGGAATAACTTCAGGTCAAAAATGATTGGCGTTTAAAAGCAACAAAATATGAGAAAAGGATACAAAGAGTAATGCAGGATACGCCATGATTTATTGATGAAAAAAAAATAAAGCATAAAACTCGTGGTTTTGTATTTGCAACTTAATGAAATAAATGACTATATAATGCCTAACTGATGGTATAAGTTGGAATGATGGAGGAGAAAGATTCGATTCCCGTTTGTGGCTTGAGTTGTAGTAGACCTAGTGGTACTTTATGACAGTGGTCAATATTCACTGGACCTGTATCGAGTAGCAGGGCAAGTAATTTACTGGAACCTCCTCATCTTATTAAATATATCATAATTAGTATAATTAACATGTATAAATTTAAGATCATTTTAAAAATAAATATTTACTGAAATGAAGAAATAATGATAATCTCGTTTCGGATAAGCATAATACATTGATAATAAAATTTAACTGCCCAAACAGACATTGGAATTCATTTTAAATTAATATTTCGTTCTCATGATACATAGCATTTTATTTAGTTGTCTATTTCCATACATATGACCATGTCATAGAAAAGATATCATAATCATATATCACCAAGACATATACAATAGTATAGATACACTGTTATATATATATAGTATATAATCACCAACTGCGTTAAAAAATGGTATGAGAATAAAGATTCTCTTGGTAAAAACGGAAAGAACAATTTTGAACGATACTGCAGACGATTTTTATGTTCCTCTTCTTCCCACGATCAATAATTTTTACTCACTAGAACATCCAAGAAGAAGGAGAGTTGCGTTTTCTTGTGTTTGTGATGAAATATGGCCGCGAAGACTGTCTCTTGTTCTGTGATAAATGACGCAGCGAACTTTGGAGGGTTCTGGTGGATGGTAAGAAACAAAAGACGAAAACGTCGTTGATGGCTCCCAATGCATCATCTTTTCTTTCTTTCTTTTTCTTTTAATCTTCTCTTTTCTTTCTGGATTTTCTATTTCATGCTTGAATATTGTTTTTTTATTATTATTATTAAATTGTTCTGTTAATCTTTTAGTATGGACTGACTGATTTTCTTACGTTAAATTTCCTTAATTTATGTAGTTTTGGAAAATTTTATATGAGATAGTTTCTGCTCAAAAAATATGTCTGGTAGGGCCAGGGAGGGTGACAGCCAGGGCCGGATTTTCCTATAGGCTAACTAGGCTTCAGCCTAAGGCCTCAAGATCAAGAGGGGCCCGCATTCAAATTGTTAGCAAAATTAGAATTAAACTATTCTAAAAACAGTAAGCACTAAAACACTGAATCGAAAATAAGGATAAATTCTACACATACGACTCATAAGCAAACATAAAAATGTATTGGTTAAGATCAACGCTTTCGGCTCATTGGGTCTGTTCGTTTGTATAGACTAGATTGCACCAAAGTACAGTTCGTACGGTCACTGATTGCAATTGCTAGATGTTTGATTAGTTATTATTATAAGTTACAGATCAGTACCAATCACAACATATTTCATTTAACATATTGATACATAACACAGTAATGAATGTATTTTATTATCTCTCATGTAATTTACAAACTTAAAAGGGAGGGCCACATAAGTGGAATAGCCTAGGGCCTCTTTCCATCTAAATCCGGCTCTGCTTGAATACAGTTTTTTATTAAATTGTTCTGTTAATCTTTTAGTATGGACTAAATTTCGTTTCGTTAAATTTCCTTAATTTCTAGAGTTTTGAAAATTTTTATTCAGGGACAGTTTCTGATCCAAAATCTGTTTGGTAGGGCCAGGGTATGAATTGGAGGCTGGCAGCCATCATGGAGGTCTTTTTTTAAGAACTGTGTCTTTTGTATATCATTACGTTATGTAAATTTAAAATAAGATTGCTGTTGTTGTGTCTAACATTGCTGTAATCCTCAGTGTCTGCTGTGCGGGAAGAAACATCCCATGAGTAATCTACTCATGGATGGAGGAAAAGGACAGTTTCTGTCGTAATGGAAGCATCCATAGGTAGTTGACTTAACTCCATGTAGTTGAAGAAGCAGCAAAAGTGCCTTCCGACAAGACTTTTACTGGAGAACTACCCCGCAGATACATATTGTATGGAAGAAAATCCGAAAACTCCCACCAGGTAGTCCGACTAACTAAAATGGCCGAGTGGCTATCGCTCTGGCCCTCGGTACCACAGGTATCGGGTTCAATTACCGGTTCGATTACCACAGGTATCAGGTTCGATTGACTCTAGCATATTGTATCGCAGTCCTAATGTTCGGGGCCTGATGATCGAGTGTCTGGCACTCGGTACCATAGGTTTCGGGTTCGAGTCCCGGCGGTGCGATGGATGCTTGTTAGTGGTTTGGAATCCACTTTTAGCCGTAGGTCCCGGTCTCCTATGATCGTAGAGCGTCACAGAGCCCAATCAGACTTCTTCTCACCCACATCATTCCCAAACTGTAAAGGGGCAACTCAGCTCTAGGCACAGTGATGTGGTGTGGTGTAGTAGTAGTAGTAGTAATACATTATTATGATTGGCCTTCTGATTAAAAGTATTATAATTTCATTCCAACATAATAACTATTTCTCATTTCTATTGCGCAGTTATGGGGAACAACTTCTCATTGAAATTTTTTTATTTTTAAAAGAAAGTTCTTTTAGATGTCACAACGGACCTAAAACTGGAGCGGAATGAGTAGACATATCTCATAACCCAAATAAAAAACATTGTTTTTATCTGTAGTTTAAGGCAATTCCGCTGGATGTGGTGGAGGTTTTCAGCTTGCTAAATTGCGTCACTGCAGATAATTATAGTGATTACTTCTCTCACTACTTTCGATGTAGTTAGAAGTAGTTCAGTTCGTATCCGCAACTACTTGGCCCGGAGCTATGGACACAAGAGGAAACAGGAAAAGATACTTATCTCAAGATAAATTTCTTGGAAAAATGTACTTTCCTTCAAGGGATCACTTTTTGTTGATACTTCTTTTTTGAAAAAAAAAAAAAAAAAACTATTCTTTCTTTCTTTTTTTATTGTTGTTAAAGGTTATGGGATTTAATTATCTTGTTCTAATTTCTTTTCCCTTCTTTTACTGAAACATTTTCGGATTATTTCAACGTAAAGGCAATAAATTTCTCTTTTTTTCTTCGGTTTTCTCAAAATAGGGGTTGCTTCTTATCTTTTTAGTAATTATCGGATTAAAATTCCGGGCGCGTAGTTTTTAAACTTTTTCTAAAAATTAATTTTAACTTGCTTTTTTATTTGACAGCGAATACAGAAAAAAGGAATGTCAAAAAATAGAAAGGAGGGAAAAATAGGAGAACACCGCAATTTCGAATATGATTCAGTAGTTGAAACAATTGTACACCAAAAAGCAGTTTCAACTTAATTTGCCAGCAGCCATAGTTAACAATATACAAAAGAGAAGTCAACAACTTGATTTATTTGACAGCGAATACAGAAAAAAGGAATGTCAAAAAATAGAAAGGAGGGAAAAATAGGAGAACACCGCAATTTCGACTACTATGATTCAGTAGTTGAAACAATTGTACACCAAAAAGCAGTTTCAACTTAATTTGCCAGCAGCCATAGTTAACAATATACAAAAGAGAAGTCAACAGTTTTATGTATGCTATAACTTTTTTCGTGAAATTCATGAATTCAAAAATAATTTTCAAACTTTGCTCATTTCTTTCTGCTGGATAATTTAATTTAATTTTTTTTTTTTTCCGTGTAGTATTTTTTTTTATTCCCCCACCCCATACTTTTTCAATTTTTTTCAATTTTTTTTTTTTTTTTTTTCATAGCAACTAAGAATGTTATTTTATAATATTATTTTTATTCGTATGTATTCATGTATTTGTGAAATGCACTCTTAATTAAAACTACTTACAATCAGATAGAGCAACAGATATATTAACCGCTCCTTTCGTATATCTGGCAATACATATTGCAGGGTATCAGCAGCGCCCTCTATATACTGACTCAACTTCCTCAGTAGGTGCCAACAACTATTCTGTGTGGTTGAATGTCATATCTTTCTTTTTATTTTGTTATTAACTGTTGATATTTGTCCATTTGTAATTAAAAATACAATAAATACTTCTTACATAATTTTGGCTCATCATAATTAACACTTTCGCTGTCGGTCACTTGAGAATGTGTTGATAGTTATTGTCCCGCTGTAGAAATGGATTTTTCTTTCTTTAACGAATACGAGTGAAAATGGTAATAAAAATGTATATGTGTATAATAGGGATTTTACCTCTAGTGCCTTTCCAGCATGTGATAGGCACTAGAGATAAAATTATATCCTAAATGCCACATTACGCGCTGGCGCGTGATGTGTAAGAAGGTAACAAAATAAAAAAATCAGTGACAGCTCTTCCCGCGCGAATGCGTGACTGCCCACACACGCAGAACCTCACATTTTATTTGTAACTTGATGGTAACTAGTGCAACGCCAACAACAACATCATTATCAAAACAGACATATTGAGATATATTTTTTTTTTTATTGATACTGTATTGTCGACAACCTTTTGAGTCTTCACATTGTGTTCCTTCATTGAAATCTGCCCGATGGGTGAAACCTAGCTTTTTTTTTTTTTTTAACTTTTGTTATACTCAAATAAAAATTTGGCTTTACAATTATTCATACCTAAGTTTTGTATTATTGAATTGTTTTCGTTGAAAGAGTTGAAACGAAAATTAAGGATACTTAGATGCAAACAATTTTTAGATTTCTATTCATTTTAGAGCTGAGAAAAATAAATCTAATTTTTTTTTTTCAGATGTTTTAGTATGCAAGATTTTCGTGTAGATTTCGGTGATTGGCGAACAATCGAATGCCACAATGATGCAGGTTTTAACATCGTTGGCGATGACAGTAAAACACACTTTGCATTTCCTCCGCCGAACAATGAGGAGGCTTCAACCGTTTCCGTGATGATGTCAAATTGCACCTGTTAATGATGCCTCAAAAATCATTATTATCATGTGAGGTAATGCCATTGTGCAGCAATGAAACAAAACATAATCGACAATTATTCCTCAAAAGGATTGTTTTTATGTTTGAATTGTTAAAAGGATAATGCTGAGGTTTAAAGGCTATCATTTCTGTTGTTGAGTAAGCACGGCCATAAAAGTAGGCATAGAGAACATTTGGACTTTGTATATATATATATTTTTTTTTTTTATCCTTTGTTCGTCCGTGGTCTCGTATTCCACTGATGTCTGCCGCGAATAGCACTACGCAGGGTGATGAGGGATGAATATTTCCTTCCAAGAGGACTTTTAGGGGTAGCTGTAAGGAAGTCATCATTGAAGAAGTGAAAATATTGTTAAACAGTTTTTTATTAAAACATTATCATTAAATGAGGAACATTGTCACTAAAAACTCTTTATTAGAACCTACTAGTGATGCAAAATTATTATTTAAAATTCTCTATAATAACAAGCAAGAAAGGAAAATTAATTTTTTTTTTTTAAATCTCAATTAGAACAAACTTTTGAGGGGGAATTATTGTTAAAAACTATTAGAACAAATTGACCCATGAATGATTGTTAAACCTCTCTATTAGAACAAATTAACCCATAAATTAGAGTTAAAAACTCTTTATTAGAACAAATTAACCCATATATGATTGTTAAAAACTCTCTTAATAGAGAGTTTTTAATTTATTAATAATTATTAATCAGTAAATGATTGTTAAAAACTCCATTAGACAAAACAAAGAAAATTATCATTAAAAACTATCTAATAGAACAAAATAGTGAGGAAAAATAGTTATTAAGAGCTCTTAACTTGAGATAAAAAAAAAAAAAAAAATTATCAAGGATTTTCTATCAGAACAAACTAGGAAGGAAAATTATTATTATTAAAAAAAAAAAAAAAAAAAAAAAAAACTATCTATTAAAAAAAAAAAAAAAAAAAAAAAAAAAAAACTTGTGAGGAAAACTATTATAAAAACTCTGTATTAAAACTAACTAGTAATTCCAGGAAACTCAATATAAAAATCAGTACTACTGATGACAGAACTAG
This sequence comes from Caerostris extrusa, assembly GCA_021605095.1. Classification (NCBI taxonomy): domain Eukaryota; kingdom Metazoa; phylum Arthropoda; class Arachnida; order Araneae; family Araneidae; genus Caerostris; species Caerostris extrusa. The sequence goes on along the minus strand of BPLR01011386.1, from coordinate 42,684 downwards.
CGGATTACGTAGAAGGTAAGTTGTCCAAACAATACTCGAATAAAATCCAAACCAATACACGTGTAGACACGCAACAAAATAAATAATGAGGAAGTTGGATTGTTTAAATTATTCACTGTACAAGAATTACGAGTAGCATTACACACAAAAAAAGATTCAAGGATTTTTAGTTATCAGAAAATATAATTTTCGAAGTTGATTTCAATACATAAAGCAAATTTTACATGGAATTATACGAATATTTTTATCTTAAATTTATATTTATTGATATTTAAATTTAATAACTTATATATTATAATTGATGTAAATTTGTTTGTATTTTAATATTCTTGCATAATAATATTCTTGTTTTGTTCCGATTTTAACTGAAGTTTTACTGTTTGGGAAACATTATTATATAACGATAAATAAATCACATCCTTAATTTAAAGTAAGATTTGATTTCTGTTTTATGCTGGAGTTAGATAGTACCAAATTCCACTGTAAAGTAAGAACTAAATATAATTATAATTTATGATATTTATTAATTTACATCATTTTTGTGTTTATAAAAACGATACACAACGGAAATTTTTATTAATACGAGAGATGCTCAGAAAATATGCGAGAAATAAAGCAGTACTTCTTCATTCAAATCGATATGAATAGCTAATAGAATGCTATTCATATCGAAGTGGGTTTCCACTCCATTTGACTATTCATAAAGGTGGATTTCCTTCCGGATATTTAAATCTAGCGTCGTAGAAAGCTAGCCAATGGGAAGTCTGTGGGGATGATTAGATGGTGTTCGATTAGACGATGTTCTACAATGTAAAAACTGAGTATCAAAAGTCCGAGTAAATTCACTTTCAAAAGAGTTGCTGTTGTTTTAAAATATTGTTGTTTACTTTTCACTTCAGATTATTTGTCATTAAAATGGCAGATATTTAGCAGATTCAGCGCTATCCAGGATGCACGACAAGCTTCCTACACTACACACACAGTTTGCCATCAAAATTTTGAATGAACAGCAGCAATCTGGGGACAGGAGGTTTGACACCTTCTCGTTGAAATCAGTGGAAAGATTTTCCGCTCTACTGTTTGTGCCCATTATTGAAGTGATAGGAGGCATAGTCATTGAAGCTTTTGCAGCCTGATGGCCAATTAGATAGCGGTGTTGGGCTTTGGTACCGTAGGCTACAGGTTCGAATCTAATGGTGGCAGGGATGTTAGTGAGGGGTTTGGCATCCACATTAAACTGTAGTTCCCGGTCTATATAGTCTAAAGTGTACCCAAGATGACCGTAGAACGACGAATCAAACCAAACCAAACCATTGCAGGTTTTGGTTTGGCATCAGCTGCTGGGTTTCGAACTCAGCGTCTCTACATTTGGAAATCCACCAGGCCTATGTAACTAAATGCAGCCATGTTCATGTTAGCCGTGAGTTACTGCAGTATCAATAATAACGGAGGTCTGTTCGTGCGCGAAGCAAGTGTTCGAATCGGGTCTGGATGCCTGTTCTACAGGAGACTTGAATAAAACATTGCGATTGCGACACTCCACTTTCGGAATACACACATGGAAGGATTTCTGTTCCAAAAACTGGTTTTCTCACCTCAAAAGACCTTGGCAGTTATCTTATTTTTTTTTTTCTTTTTATCTCCGCTCCGTTCCCACAATTTCACACAATAACGACGAAAAAAAAGGGAACGATTTCTATTCTCTTTTCCAACAGTTTTTGGAACTCAAGAAGAGAAAAAGAAAGAAAGGAAAAAGAACAATGGAGTTCGAAATTATCAAATTTTCCGCCATAACTCAAGACGAACTGTTGGATTTCGTTTTTAGCCAGCGAATTTTTACGACTTTTTTCTTTTGCTTTTGCTTTGATTTATGTCGAATCCAGGAGTAAGAATGGCGTGATTTTTCGTCGTAGTGGGAGGGACATAAATCGTGACGGAAGATTCAGTTTTGGTGACTATTAAAATTTTTTTTTTTTTTCTACCAACCAGTCGGCAAACTTTCTGGAAGAGAGGTCAGAGGGAAAAAAAAAAAAATCGTCTGCCAAGGGGGTGGTGCGGAGTGGAAGAACACGACCCTCAGTCCTTGAGTTCTGGAGCACGCAAGAAATTGTTCAAGATCTGAACGACTTCCGTTTTTGTTGGCGAGGGTCGTGCATTCGGAACGATTCTGGCTGCACGAAAAAGATTCCTCCGTCCCTTCTTTGCCAACCCCTTGGCCAAAAGATAAAAAAGAAGAGAAAGTGACATCATCTCAGCAACTGTCTCAGACGATGGATAGTGTGAACAAAAGAAGAGGAAGAAAGAAAAAAGAAAAAAAAAAAAAAAACTACTCCCGTTTCAGACTATCACATTTTGTGTATCGTGTTTCATTCGTCGTGAAATAATCAAGGACTCGCGAATCCAGTCATCATGTATATTTTTTTCAATTCCTTCTATTAGCTCACACTCTCTCTATATATATCTTGTTCAAATTTTCAATCGTTCATAAAATACTTTTTATGCATCCACTCGAGTTCAAATACATTTTTTTTGAACTTGTAGTGGATGCACACTGGATGTGAATACAGTTTTTTTTCAAATATTAATTCAGTAATTCAATTTAATTAATTAATTTTAGTTTTTTTTATATTTAAGCTGCATATATCTACCCATAGATGGCACCCGATAAACTTAAAAAATGAATGAAAATTATTTATAAAGGACTTTCTGCAATAGAGTGAAAAAAAGTAAGAATTGACTTTAAATTTTTTTTTTTTTTATATTACTTGTTTTTTTTTTTTGGGATTCGTTTATTTTAAATCTTATGACATTATACCCTATTTATAATTCCCTATCATTTTTGTGTGTTTTTAAGTGAGCATAAATAATCTCATTTGCACATGGCCGATTAATATTTCTGTGTAAGCTCGAAAGCACTTATTTTTCCAGGCATTCATTTAAGAATGTCAAGTAGCCTCGTTTGATCTATGAATGCACTTTAAAACGTTTGCGAATAGTGTAATCTCGTGTTAATCTCACATATATCATGAGACATACGAGAGATAAAAACTAGAAAGTTATGCTAGATCCACAAGTCCAGTCTGTCTCAGACAGCTGAGAAAACACTAAAGTGTCCTGAGAAGAAGAGAGTGTGATTAGTATTTTCATTGCAAGAAATTCGACAGAAAATTTTGGTATTGATTTGAAATCTTCTTTTTCATCTTCAATGGCGCAACAGCTCCATAGTGGGGCAAGACCATTTGCCTATCGGCAGATTCCGAAACATGAGATGCTTTCTTTTTTACGTCCCTACGTCCAATGCTTTACAGTCATATTAGATAAGGACCCACGGTTTAAAGTGGATTCCGAACCGTTAAAAACATCCATGGTACAGCCGGAACTCGAACGCGAAACCTGCTGCACCGAGCTCCAGAGAGGTAACCACTCGACCGTCAGTGTCCTGTGTTATTGATTTACAGAATAAAAAAAATGAAACCTAAAATTCTTTTGCTGACAATTTATCTCTTTAAAATGGCAACCAAACCAGTTGCATAAAACTGTGATTGCAAAGAATGTTCGTATCATTTCAACGGTCAGTAAAATTTCGAATTCTATGCACTATTGTCAACATCAAAATGGATGTAATATGCTTATACCTATATAGTATACCATGCAATTTAATCAAATATTTCAAATAATTATTTAATGTATCAGTTCATGTAGTATGGATCATTATACTATAAAGCGGCTTTATTATAAAGAATTACTTAATCTTAATAATTGATAAATTAATATAAAACAAATTCAAAAACGGCAAAATTTTAAAAAGTATAAAATAATTGTAAATTTTTCAGTTTCAAAGATTAATGTTTCTTCGTGTAGAAAGAAATTTGACTGGTTGCCACCTCTGTTTTAAAAAAAAAAAAAAAGATAAAGAGACTTATAAAACGTTGACCATTGAAGTCTTCTGTCAACACGAGCAAAATTCATATTAAACCTACTTTAAAAGCAAACACATTTATCGGTGGTAGCTGCTGATAAAGGTTAAAAATCTCATGCAGCAGTAGTGGCAGTGGCTTCCGTCGCTCTGATGATAAAACTGAAGTCACAGTTATAATAAGAACAACTTTTTTTTTTTTTTTTTTTGTTTATTTCAATTCCTTCTATTAGCTCACACTATATATATCTTGTTCAAATTTTCAATCGTTCATAAAACACTCTTTATTCGTCCACTCAAGTTCAAATACATTTTTTTGGAACTTGTAGGGGATGACACTGATGTTAATGCAGTTTTTCAAATATTAATCCAGCAATTAAATTTAATTCATTAATTTTAGTTTTTTTAGTTTTTAGATTTAAGTTGCATGTATTTACCAATAGAAGGCGCCAGATAAACTTAAAAAAATGAATGAAAATTATAAAGGACTTTTCCGCAATATAGAGGGGAAAAAATAGGAATTGACTTTAAATTTTTTTTTTTTCTTTTTATATTACTCGTTTTGTTTATTTTAAAGTTCAGATTCATCTTCAAACGTCGGAATTTCATTTTGTTAATTTTCAAAATCTTCTGTTTGCATGCGATAGTGCAATAAATAATTTCACTGTTGTAAGTCAATCACAGAACTTTTGTTGCTTGTAGTAACGCCTTTAATCTTTCTTTTTAAATTTAATTAAGGAAATGAGAAATAAAGGGTAAAGAATCGTGTCGGTATTTCTTTCATAAAGGATGGTAAACTTTAAATCGTCAACATCCTTGATCGTAACGTGCTAGTTCACCAAGCGGATCACAATAGCGTGCAAACTTCTATTAACACCGAACCGCCAACAAAATCAACATTTGCTGAATAGGCAATTCCATTCTGTCATATTTGCAACAATGTATTATCTCATCTATTTATTTCTTTTTCTTCTTCTTTTTTTCTTTTCTTTTCTTTTTTAATTTCTTTATTTTTTTAAGATTGCTTTCGTTTAGTTTCAGTTGAACCAAGCAATTCAAAATTGATAATAAACCTTTTATTTCAACGTTTCGTTAATCATAATGATTCGTCCATTTCAACGATTCATTAACTTTAACGATTCGTTTGCTTTACCGTTTCGTTCTTTTTGAAATAACGCTTTAACGTAACGTTTCGCTCATCAACTTCCTCCAAAATTAATAATCTTTTTTTTTTTTCTAACGCAGCTGGCAAACACTTAGATGTCTTGGATGCCTTAAGACAAGCGCTGCACAGACGTTACTCACTTTGCTCTACCCAGGGGGAGCGTGTAACTTGAAGATAAACTACGGACGTGGAGTAACAACGCTCTACGATCCTATTTGACCGGGATCTACGGTTTAAAGTGGATTCCGAACCACTACAAACATCCGTGGCATCGCCGGGACTCGAACCCGAAAACTGTGGTGCCGAGCGCCAGAGCGCTAGCCCCTCGGCCATTCAGGCCTAATTTAATAATCTGAATTAATATATTTAATAAACAGAGTTAAGATGGTGTGCTGGTTTCTATTTATATGTATACAAAAATAAAGAACCATTCGCACAACAATTTTATTATTGTAAGTTTTAATCAATGCTTAGTACGAATAAATCTACAAACAAAATATTATCTGCATTTTTTTTTTTTTTTTTTTTTGTTATATTCTCATAGTTAATAATTACACGTTCATTATCTCCTCAATATATCTAAACAAGAAAGATACGGATAAATGATAAAAGGTTAAAGAACTACTATATAACGTAATCTTGATAAGATTCAAGCTATCGTTACATTGTGTAAACTTTTCAATCTATTTTTAGAAATCTAGACTCGTCATTTTTTTTTTTTTTTTTTAAATTTGAACGTCAGTTTACAAATTAAATCAAAATATTGTATACCTTTTATTTTTATAGAGTTGCTGATAAAGAATTATTCACATAACAAATATTTTTGTTATTACGTATTCCATCTAGTTATTACGTTAAACCGAAAAAAATAATCTGCTTGTGTTCTATATGACTGGATAACAAATAACACATTGAAAGTGATATTGCAATATTTGATAACAAATAATACGTTATCCATAACAATCAACTTTTAACGATTTATTTTTTTTTTAATTTCAGGTGTTATTTAAATTATCTCTATAACTAAAAAATATATTCAAAGATGTATTCTCTTTTATTGATGACCAGTTTGATTTGAAAACATTCCTGACTGTCTTAAAAGATTAAATGTGATTAAATCACAACTCGAATACATATTTTAAATAAATTATATATAACAATGTTTTGTTAAATGAAAAAAACCTGCTATACATACTTGAATAGGATTACTGTTTACCTATGTTGTAGGCATTAAATTATTTTTATCTTTATATAAATGGAATTTATATGTCCCCCTCCCCAGTAAAATAACATAACTAAGGAATTATTTTAATCAATATATATATATATAGAGAGAGAGAGAGCGAAAATTAATAATTGTCATTAAAGTACCTAATATTGAAAGAATTAGTAAGTTAAACGTAAAGTTTTTATTGTTTACATTTTTAAATATGCATTATTACTGACTCGTGGCTCAATGGCAACGTGCGCATTAGTTCTGAGGTTTAATCCGCTGGCGGTTTTGTTGCAGACACCGTTTCAAACAACGAGGAAATTCGACGGTGTTTGTGATGTTCCGAGGTTTTCTCCTATGCGTAACGCAAATGCTAGGTAGTTCCAATGTTCTGCTTCTTGCCTTGTTAGTCGGACTACTTGGTGGGAGTTTTCGGGTTTTCTCCCATATGATACTTAAAATGAGGGGTAGCTGTCCCTAAAAGTCTTCCCGGAATACCCTGCCCTCCTTCTTCAGCGACAGGGACCAAATCAGACTTCTACCTACAAGTCCTTTATCACAAAAAACACTTCTCCTGCCCCTTCCTCCTTCCATGAGAATATACGGATTCGGTCTAGATGTTGTTGTTGACCCAGTGAGGTAAGAAACAACAACAAATATGCATTATCATATAAAAACACATAATTGAGAAACTCGCAAATAAAACAAAAATAAAATGTTCAGTTTTCCATAAAACTGTTTACAATATACTGTTATATCATTGCAATAAAAAAAAACTAAAATCCTTGCTTCAATGGAGATTTTTTATTATTATTATTTTCATTTCTTAACTTAATTTATTATTAAAATTCATTTTAGGTAAATAACATCAAAATAATAAAATATTTATAAATGTTTATTTATGTATTTACTCTACAGTAAGTTTTTTTTGTTAGTAGTTATTATTTGATGAAATCTGTTATTTATTTTGTTTACAGTTACTAAGCCTTGTGATATTTTCTCTGATGCCACAATACAAAAACGAAACATAAAAAATTAAAGAACGTATGTAAGCGTCGTTACGATGATAAAAATCAAAACCACTCGTTATACAATTTAAATGTTTTTTATGCGTTGCGACATTCAAGTTCGTCGTATTCCTTCTTAAATGTATAACTCATCATTTTGCTGTCGCAATGTTACTTTTTCAGCCAATTTCGGAGTTCAAGTTCGTTGTCTTCATTTCAGAAACTGATTACGCGGCATTTCATTCGTCTAATTTACTCCAGGTGGCGTGCAATCTTGCGTTCGAATCTGGCCGACAACAATGAATCATTTATTGCAGTTGCTAATGTAAAAATTACTCATTCGTTAACTTCGTTGTCATAGCTCTGTCATGGAATAATTGCTGATTCTTTTTATTCAACATTTACAACAAAGAATTTTATCCGCTTATAGCTGTTCATTTATTTTTGCATGCATATTAATTGCTTTCCTCAAGAAATCCTTTCATTAACGTGCTAGCTTGGATGACTGCCTACGTATCTTTATGATATCTATTGCCAAAAACATGTTCCATTTTAAAATTATTTTCAGTAAAGTAGATGTGGTTGTTGAACAAGAATTATTTGTCAGAATACACCCAGTATTACCTTAGGCAATTACACTTTTGAATCTGTACTTAATTTTAAATACTTAGGCTCAGAAACTAATTGTCAAAATAATAACTTAGCTGAAATAAAAAGCTGAATTGTGTATGCCAATAAGGCCTTTTCGGGTTAAGAAATCTGTTTAGATCATAGTTCATAAGCAGAAAAACTAAATTGTTACAAAAAATCCTTATTAGACCTATTTTGGTCTGAAACTTGGACTTTAGTAAGATCTGACGAGGCCCATTTGGGTATATTTGAGCGGAATATGTTAAGGGCTATTCTTGGAGGTGTTAAGGAAAATGATTGTTGGAGAAGACGGTACAACGCAGAAATATATAAATGTCATAAAGATTCAGATATTATAAAATTTATTAATATCAATAGTTTAAACTGGGTTGCTCATGTATTCAGGAGGAATGATAAAAGGGTCGTTGTGGCAAAGCCACAGACACAAAGAGGAAGAGAACGACCCAAGTTGCGATGGATAGACGCAGTTGAGGGAGGATTTTTGCTATACCGAAGCTTAACAGTTGAAGGTTAACCAATCTTAACCTTCTTGAATTGAATTCCTTAATTGAAGGGCCAATGAAAATCTCTTCAAAGGAAAGCATTGGCCCATTCTAGGCTGTCGTGATGATGATGATACATATTAATTGCATATCCAATATCTCTTTTGTATATCTAATTAATAAATATAAAAAAACTCAAGAAAATAATATAATTGCATAAATTTCTTTTCGTAAACCTTTTTGTCAATTTCGACATTGACATGCAAATTAATATGGCAATCTAGTCCTAACTTTTGTATAGATAATAGAGTTCGTATTATTATTTCCAGAAATATCTTAAAACAATGAAATATCGAAATCAGAAGGTCATAGCACTTACGTGAAGTTTTTCTTTATTCTGATGATAAAATTAAAAACTATTCTTTGCATAATATAAAACATTTTCATCCTTTTTATAATTCAAGTTCATCGTGTCCTTTCAAAACTCACAACCCAGCATTTCATTGAGTTAATTTATGTCAAAATGGCGAGCTATCATCTATTTAAATCGAATCGATTAAACTAAATCATTTATTAGACTGTAATTTCATTGTTGCCATTTTTATCATGAAATCTTTATTTTATTTTTATTTTTTTCTTTTTGTGCATGGTGACTAAACTCCACATTATTTCCTCCATTAGTAACCATAACCGAGAAAACGAAACATTAAAGGTCGAGTTTATCAAATATAATGATGAAATTAAAACTATTCATTACAACTACATAAACATTCCCCTCTCTTTCGAAATTCAAGTTCGTAACCTTCCTTTAAAAACCCATAATGTGGTACTTCTATTGAATTAATTAACCCAACAGGACGTCCAATCTCTTATTTTTAATGAAATAGGAGGCCCGCCCATGTACACAGAAAAAAAGAATGACTATTTGAATTGGTTGATAGGTAATTTTATTGTTACTATTCTGTCTTGAAATCCTTTATTTTTTTTAGTATTTCTTTCACCACGGGGTTGCTATGAGCATGGGCTTTACAGTATTCTTTCTGCAAAATTCAGAAACTTTATCAAGAAAAAAAAAAATCAAGGCTTTGTAGTGCCACCTATTGATAGAAAATGGAGTAAAAATAACAACTTCTACTTTCACTGTCAACAGGGGAATTTCCGCGTTGAATGTAAAACAAAAAATGTTGTTTATGTCGAGAACACGTAGCTGGCGTTAGAAAGAAATAAAGATGTTTGTAAATGTGAAAATTGATTATTGTTTTTTTTTTTTTTTTTGCCGTCTGGATTTTTATGACACTAAGCAACCTTACAAGCGGCCACAGTTTTTACATAACTGTTTCCATTGTTGCAAGTGATGTAATGAAAATTAAATTTTTTTTTTTCCCATCCATTTCAAAATTAAAATTGACTTCTCTTCCTCATAACTCAGCGCTTCATTCAAGTTAATTAAGTCAATGGCGGCGTGCAATCTCTGCCACGCCTTTTGGTGGGCAACACAAGAATCAATTCACCAGACGGGCCGCTTCATTGTTACCATTCCCATCATGATCCCCATCATCATTATTATTTTCTGCACAGGCCGCATTATATCTCGCCAATCAAAAAGAAAAAACAACAAGCAACAGGTTCATACAAGGTCAGCACTAACTGTCTTCTTAACTGGCTTCACTCTACCCCTTTGACGTCGGGGGAAAAAAAGAAAAGCAGCAAATAAATAAAGAAGCCACACCGAAAGGAGAGAAAGAAAAAAAAAGATTAAGGTCTTGAAAGCTTCGCAGTGCAGGCAAGAAGTGCTTCTTTTTTTTTTTTTTCTCTTTTTTTTTTTTGTTGTTGTTGTTGCGTTCTCCAACTGTTGTTATCAGCCGGTTCCTGGTCTAATGAAATTTACTCAGAGGGAAAACCTACGCGATCGCCTCTTTTTTTTTGTTGTTGTTGTTGTGAGCGGCACCTGCAACGTATGCAGAACATGATCCCAGATGCCTTTAAAGAATCTCTCTGATTCTGTAGCAGGGCCGAATTTAGATGAAAAGTGGCCCTAGGCTATTCCACTTATGAGGCCCTTTCACCTCCCATTTTTAAGTTTGTAAATTAAACGCAATACATTCATTACTGTGATGTATATCAATGTGTTAAATGAAACATGTCGTGATGGGTACTCATCTTTATAAAAAATGTGGCACGGATAATAAATAAACACTTATTTGGACATTTATTCTCAGCACCTTGTATAGTACTTGTAACAATAACTGATCAAACATCACACACGAAAATAAAATATGCAATAAAAATTATCATAAGGTATAAGGCATGTCAATATTTGCCATAGCAATCAGTAAAAGTATGAACTACTAAATACTTTGGTGCAATCCATTCTATACAAACGAACAGTCCCAATGAGCCGAAAGCGTTGATCTTAACCAATACATTTTTACGTTTGTTTATGAGTCATGTGTGTAGAATTTCTCCCTATTTTCGAGTCAGTGTTTACTGTTTTTAGAATAGTGTCATTTTAATTTTGCTAAAAATTTGAATGTAGACCCTCGGCTTGATCTTGAGGCTCTAGGCTGAAGCCTAGTTAGCCTATAGGAAAATCCGGCCCTGATCAGGAATAATTTAATGGGCAGACTCTGGATTGTAACTTGATCAGTCGCAATCCGTTCTGTCTGGGAAGTTTTTAAAAAACAATGATTGAGTCACGAACCGTGCGGAGGTTGCATCGGATGATGAATAATGAATGATGAAATTAAAAATTAAATAAACACACACAAAAAAGAAAGGACTGGATCAAGGGCAGTTTGAATGGGCAATCCATCTCCAAGGCGGACCATTCATAACCGGGATGCATATTAAGTAGAAAGATGAAAAAGAAATGTTGCCTTGGGGGAAGAAGAAAAAAAGTTTTAATTTTTATAATTGCAGTTGAAGCAGTGTTATTGTTTCAGCAGGAACTTGCCTGTTGAAAGAGATTGCATCATATAATCGATCACATCCTGCAAAAGGAATTGATTATCTGTCCTTTTTATTGAAGAAGAAAAAAAATAGATACTAAAATACTACCTAGTATTCGGTTTTCAATATCCGCATGCAATCACTGTAACTTTGCCAGCGGGAAAGAAAAAAGCGAAAACTGTATTTATATATCCCCTACTCGCGAGTTCAGTTCGGTTTATTGCTCTACCTCATTTTGTGCACACTTTAGGCTAATTAGACCTTGATCTACTGCTTAACGTGGATTCCGAACCACTAACAAACATAAATATTGCAAGGATAAGAACCTGAAACCTGTGGTACCAAATGTCAGAGCGCTAGTCAGTTGGACATTCATCTGCCCGACGCGTGAGAAGCTAGCGTGCTGGAGGGCTGAGAACAATCAAACAATCCCTTAGAAGGGTTGTTGTAATCACCTTTTACATAAGCGAGGAGACTCCATGGCGATTATGTGTAAAGTCATCTCGCATTCGTAGTTAGGCTATGTGATGGGAATTTTTCCGAGTTTCCTCCCATGCGACATACAAATGTGGCGCTGTTACCCTTAAATGTTCACCCGGCACTATCCATCCGTCGGTGGGCTGCTATATAACGCCCACCGATGTACCACCCACACCTTTCTACTTGGCAGGGGGCTACACATCCCTAAATACGGGGAGCTGGAATGTGAAAAAAAGAAAGAAATTTTTTTATATGTATCATTTTTTTTTACATAATATGAAAAATTATTATACTATAATAAAAGAGCAAATAAAGAATTTGACTTGTTATATTACATTTATTCAATCAGTATCAGTATTTCGATTTTTGTAGCAAATAAGTACAAAAGTGATAAATCAAGTGATTTTTCTAAATTAATTCCTTTTTTGGGGGAGGGGGGCATATGGGCATTTGCACATATAGGCTTGCGCAATTTAATTTGGTGACCATCGCACGTATTTTGTCCAACGCACTTTTAAAATGATACATATTTTAAACAAAAAATATCGTACAGCAGTAGGGACAAACTCATTTAGCCACAAAGGGCGCAGGTAGTTTTATTTATGTATTTATTTTTATTTATTAACAATACTTTTTTTTTAACGTTAATTTTGGAAGAGCGAATAATATATACGATTCTATAATAGTTGCTGGGATAGTGTTTCTTTGCGTCCGTAGCCTATCTTCAAGCTACACGTGTCCCCTGGGTGGTGCTAAATGAGTAACAGCGGTGCTGCCCTTGCTTATGGCATAAAGATTAACTGTCTCTGTATTGCCAGCTGCATTACAACAAAAACACAATAGTTGCTGATTAAATAAGTGAATATATTTTATATTATTTAATGGGATTTTTTTTTCAAATCTATATTATATTTTAAAGTAATTTAACAATTTTGTTTCGATTTCAAAGTAAGACAATTTGGTTTCTGCCTGTTGTGATATCTTGTGATACTCATGGTCAGTCACATTGACGATACAATCACGGAGACAAATTACAATGATATGATTTTCAACCTCTCAGTATTTTTTTAGAGCCTTCGTGATAGTAAAAAGGAATTTAAATTTAACAGTAGTACACGATGGACATCAAATTGTTCTGAAGCGATTACATGCAAAGTAATAGCTCCAATGTCCTTGAGCTTTAAAGATGTATAACTACATGGAGCAATTACGTCTTTTATCTTTCCGTTTTTTTTTTTTTTTTTTTCCTTTTCTAGACCACTCTTTTTATTTTTACGCGTGGTTTAATTTTCTTGTTTACCGCACGCGAGACCTCTAACTGTTGAGAGACATCTTGTGATGTCACGAATTTCCTGCGTGACGTCATCGCCAGCATTTCTAGTTCACGAGCTATGGTATCATGGAATTGATTTTCTAAGCAGTTAAAAAGGGGGTATTTTTTTCTTTTTAATGGAGCACGTTTCTTTTTCACCTCCACACAAATCAAGACTGACTCAGTTAAAAAAAAAAAAAAAAAAAAAAAAAAGATATAATTATTTTGGTACAAATCAAGTTATTCTTATAGTGCATTGAAATACTTTAGATTCACAGTAATATAATCTTATTACTTACAGTTCGAGTAGTAAATACGTGAACTGCAATTAGATATGGAAATCTGTACCTTTAAAAAAATCGATTTGAAGATTTTATTAAAATAACCAACATTGTTGCGACTCATCCTTATTGTCCAGTAGCTCGGGATGGACACCCCATGAACAGACTACTCATGGATGGAAGAAAAAAGGGTCAGCTTCTGTTGTGATGGAGCATTCATAGATAGAAGTCTGACGTGACTCCGATTCGCTGGAGAAGGAGAGCAGTGACTTCCGGGAGAACTTTTTAGGAGGAACTATCCGCATTCGTGTATAGTAGGGGAGAAAATTCGGAAAACTTCCACCAGGTTGTCCGATTCACGAAGCAAGATGCCGAACATCCCAAACACCCTCGAGTCTCCTCATTTTTAGAAACAGTACCTACAGCAAAGCCGCCAGTAGACTGAACATCTGCCCTCATGCTCACCAGCGGCACACGTTTCCATTGAGCCACGAGTCGGTAACTGCCATCTTCTACATTTTTTTTTTAAAATTTATGTAGGAATTATTTATTAGGATTGTATATTTCTTTTATGAATGGCAAGCACAAAATAATATTCAGTTGTACATTTGGATTCTACAATGTTTTATTTTTTTTTTTTCTCACCAACTTGTATATACATCAAAAATTAATAATCGTTTTTATTTCCTTTTTTCAATGGATAATTCCAGCCAAGTTTGCCAATTTCTATCAATTAATCCTATTTTAAAATCAAATCTCTTCCTAATTGCAAATACCTGATTGAATTGTATTAGATGTTACTACTACCACACCACACCCCATCACTGTGCCTGGAGCTGAGTTGCCCTTTTACAGTTTGGGAATGACGTAGGTGAGAAGTCTCATTGTGACGTTGTGACGGTCATATGAGAGACCGGGACCTACGGCTTAAAGTGGATTCCCAACCACTACAAACCGCCACGTCATCGCTGGGATTCGAACCCGAAACCAGTGGCCATTCAGGCCCCTCTTCCAAGGTTCTTGTTGAGAGAAAAATATGTATTTTGCCTTAAATCACTTCAAAGTGCACACGCACTAAGCTGCGAGTTTCTTTTTGCACTGGAATGTTGCTGCAAAACGAGCAGCTGAACGATAACACGTTACGAAATCGAGATGACAAAACACAACAAAGGTGATCTGCCACTTTAACAAAACCTGTAATGCGTACTATTGGCTCATTGTGTTTCATTATGCAACTCAGAAGGGGGAAAAAAAAACTGCTTCAATCATTTTATGAAGAGTCAACACCGAAGTTGAAATTCAGGAAACCTTGCCCGATAAGCTGAAATTCCCATTATCGACGAATTATACTTGTGCATACCGAAACTGAAAAGAAGGGAAAAAAACAAAAACCAGATGATATTATTCGCTGAGGTTGCAGTTACGCTTGCAATAGATCATCAATGAATGACTCGTTTGGCGCTTTCACTTTGAAGAAGTCTAATTTATCTATTTTAGATTTGTTAAATAGTCACAAGATCAGTGGTTCTTTAAAAGTGCGCCCTAGAAGATGTGCGGTATTCCAGAGAAACATGTACCCAGATATAAAAATAAACAGAGTTACTTTTTTATTGTCAGTTTTCCCAATCAATAACAGATTTCATTGCAAACAGCTAACCTTTCTGGATGCTTTTTCAATTCCTTCTATTAATTCACACTCTCCCTATCTATATCTTGTTCAAATTTTCAATCGTTCATAAAATACTTTTTATTCATCCACTCAAGTTCAAATGCATTTTTAAAACTCGTAGTGGATGACACTGGATGTTAATACAGTTTTTCAAATATTAATTCATTCATTAAATTAAATTCATTAATTTCAGTTTTTTTTTTTTTTACATTTAAGTTGCATGTATCTACCAATAGATGGCGCCAGATATAAGAGGAAAATTTCAACTTTATTTGTAAAGGACTTTTCTGCAATGTAGTGGAAAAAAATTAGGAATTGACTTTAAAAAAAAAAATTATATTAGTTTTTTCTTCTTTATTGACATGAAAAATTGCCAAACAAAGAATCATGCGCCATAGAAGGTTTCAAGGAACTAGGAAATTTCAGGTTTGGTTTGGTTTGTCGCTCTACGATCATTTTGTTCACACTTTAGGCTAATTAGACGGGGACCTACAGCTTAACGTTAAAAAGAGAAATTAATAAGAAATACAAGAAAATGAAGTGAGTTATAAAATCGAGATGATGAATATATTCACTCCTGGAATGAAAACTAAAAATTTTGATTTTCTGTAGCATGGTAAAGCCATGTCAACTAAACTGTGGGTTGTCGATCAGTTAATTTAAATAGAGAAATTAATTGAAAGATTAACACTGGTGAGTTAGTGATATAGAGAATCTTTCCTCTATCAATCTATCTAATACGGCCTGATGGCTAATTGGCTAGGGCTCTAGCCGTTAGTACCCCAGGCGAATCTAACAGAGACATTCTAACAGTGGAATCCTAACAGTGACTAGGCTCAAGTTCGCTCTCGCCTTTGGTACCACAGGCTTTCAGGTTCGAATGGGACATCAGCCGTTCTATTGACGAATGACTCAAGTAAAAGTTCCCAGTATTCTCCAGTAACAGTGATTAAAGTTAACCAAGATCAATGGTGACAAACCTGGTGATTAACCTGGCCAATTAACCTTGGGACAATCAAGTTGGAGCGAATATCTTAAGCAGAACATTTGACGGAATGGTAATTTATAAAGCCTTTGAAGGGAACTTTCCGCCTCACAATTTATTCTTAATCTGCCCACACCTTGTGAAGACATGTAATTGATCGATCACGTTTGTTAAATAGCGTCTACATTTCAAAACGAGAACTTTGAGCTCTGCTTACGAATGTCCACCACACCGATTTGTTGTCAGCTTGAACGGAAAAGCAATGCTCAAAACTCTTGGGGAAACAAAATTTCCTCTCAGCTTAAAGTCAGTTTTTGATCATGCATTAAAGAATGCACGACCTTCAGAAAAGACGAATTGGAAGCTCATTCGTAAGGAGAAATAAGAGGTTTGTGTTTCAAGTTGAAACTACGGCTCCCAGAGACAAATGAGCATTCCAACGAATATTTCAAATCTGGAAGGTGACATTAGGTTTCGAATAGCATTGACTCAGTTTAGGAGCTCGATGAGTTAGAGCCTATTAATTAACACTAAAACCAGTCCTGGAAAAACTGCATCAAACTTCACAGGAGAACTGCTGGCCATTTAAAAGACACTTGAGGCCTACCTACCTCTGTCACAACAAATGAATGGAATTATTATCTTCACTGACTCAAGATCTGCCTTACAGATTCTTAATAATGGTTTCTCAATTATATCTCTTTTAGAACAAATCCACTGCTTGCACAGAATATGTATCCTGCTATGAATCCCTGCTCATATGGATTTCGAATTGAATGAAATTCTTTGGCGAAGAATGCCAGAAATCTGGATCAAACTGCCATTCCTACTTTCCTCGCAGATGCCTTGGCAAAATCTAAAATTATAATTCCTTCTAAGATTGAAATTAAATACCAAATTACAAAACTGAACGTCGACAGAAAATCAGCTACTACTCTCAGAAGATTAAGGATGAAATAGCACAAAAATATGAAAGTTTCTGCTGATGGCGTTAAAAAATACCAAAAATGTGGCAAGTGCCCTGAAGTAGAGCGTACTCCTCATCATGTCTTTGATTGTCCAACTGTTGCAGCCCCTATACATTGTCTGGACCATCCTTCGGAAGAGGATTTATATACCGAGCTGGCAATCAACAGAGCCAATATTATTTGGGAGCACTATGGTATTTGATTTTCTTATATTTTTCAGGGGATACGACAACAACATCTCATCATCATAACTGGCTCGACAGCCCGTTGTGGGCCTTGACCTTTTTAAAAGATCCAGCCAGGCTGTTCTCCTCTTGGTCGTGGACCCCCAGTTTTTGATCTTAATAACATTGAAATCAGAGTCTAAACAGTCGACCCATCTCTTTTTCGGTCTTCCCTGGGTCGTTGTCCAAAAGGGGTTACATTGAAAGCTTTCAAAAACAACAATCTGCCACTGTAGGAATTACACTGTAGGAATTTTATGCGAATTTGTTATAAAAAAAAAAGCCATTTATCTATCACCACTTTGTGACATTGGAAAGTAAATATATTTAAAAATAAATAAGCTTAGTATCCTGCCACAAGATTTAGCTCTGCTGTTGTCTTTCAAAAGAACTGATTCTAATTCTTTTATAGTAGATTAGACGTAGGTTGGATGGAAACATTTGTTTCGGAGAAATGATGCATCGTATGCTAAACGCAACAAACCGTAAGTTTGTAGCTCATTTCTTTCGTAGGCCGATTACTATGAGAGAGAGAGAGTAGGGCATTTCTCGGGAATCTTTGCTCTTATCTGTCTGAGAGACCTCCATCAGGTGGCCATTCTCCCGAGACGAGCATTGAAGATTTATGGCTCTTCAAGTCGATTCGAACCGTAATTCATTCATAGCCTTGAACACAAGAACATTTTCTTTTTTTTTTTTTGTTTAATACCTTAGCTGAGGAAGCAACTGTGAGAGGGGAAAAACATGTTGTCTTTGACTTAAGTTTTTTTTTTTTTTTTTTTTTTTTTTCTTCTAATGCAGCTGGTAAATAGACCGTGATCTTTTTATGCCATAAGGGCTGCACCGATGTTACTCACTTTGCATTACCCAGGGGGCGCGTGTAACTTGATGGTAAGCCACCGACGCGGAGTAACAATGCCCCCGCAGCGCTCTACGATCTTATTAGGACCGGGATCTACAGCTTAAAGTGGATTCCGAACCACTACAACAACCATGGGCAAAGACGGGATTTGAACCCGATACCTGTGGTACCGAACGTCAGAGCGCTAGCCATTCGGCCATCAGGACCCCTCTTTGACTTAAGTGAAAGCAAGAAAATTCTAGACATAATAAAATTCACTGTCGCAAAAATTGTCTTTAAATAGTCTGAACAAATGTTTCAATTTCTAAAATAAAAGAAACAATTAAATTTTTTATATGTATAAACATAAAAGAGGCCTGATGGCCGAGTGACTAACGCTCTGGCGCTCGGTGCTACAGCCTTCGGAATCGAGTCCCGACAGTGTCGTGGATGCTTGTGGTGGTTCGGAATCCACTTTAAATCATAGGTCCTGTGAAGGGCGTAGGGCCGACAACCCTACTGGGAAATCTCATGGAGACTGCCTTGGCCTATAACAGGCTGTAGTGCTGACGAAGAAGAAGTAAGACATAGTATGAAGAATTGCATAATAATATGTTGAACAGTTAAAAAAGCCGAACACTAATAAAGTATAGGATGTTATTCCAAATCTGTGGGTTGTATTATTATTGTAATTAATAATATTATCACTGTAGCCGCTGTCGAGAAACGTTCTAGTAAACTAAAGCTTAATAAAAACATACTTAACGCTCATCCATATAAATTCTAGGGTAGTTTTGTCTTCGCGCAGAATATAAACATATAAAAGTACCTTATGATTGAGGATTGATGGGAAAAGATTTGCTGATTAAAAAGCAAGAAAAAAATGTTTCGGGTAAGCAAGTTATCAATACTAATTAAATCTCTAATATTAGTTGAAAACAAGTAATATAAAAAAAATTTCCTAAAAAGTCAATTCCTACTATTTTTCACTCTAATGTAGAAAGTCCTTTATATATAATTTTCATTCCTTTTTTAAGTTTATGTAGTGCCATCTATTGGTGGATATATGCAACTTAAATCTAAAAAAAAAAATAAAATGAGTTAGTTAAATTTAATTACTGTGTTAATATTTGAAAAAACTGTATTCACATCCAGTGTCATCCACTACAAGTTAAAAAATGTATTTGAACTCGAGTGGATGAATAAAAAGTATTTTATTAACATTTGAAATTCGAACAAGATATATATAGGGAGAGTGTGAGCTAATAGAAGGAATTGAAAAAGAGCAATATTATTGTTCATTGTTTATTACATTATTATTCATTGTTACTCCTTTCTGTATTTTTTTTTTTAGTTTTTCTATAGAAATTTTTATGCATAAATATATTTAAAAAAGAACGCCTAAATTCTGCTTGCCTATAGCGTCAGCAACCATGGGGCTAATAATATTTAATAACAAGTCTAGCATATACAAAATTGATAACAATAATAATAACTAATAACAAGGCTAGCATATATGAAATTTATGATTGGATTTCACTATTTTTTATTATCTCTATTAGTAATGACAGTGATAATTTTTTATTTGCTTTTGTCTGTTAAAATTCCTGTAAGCAGAACAGGGGATCAATCAATAATAAAGATACACTTTATCAATTTCTCAGGTTCAACTACGAAGATTCTATCATCATTGATTGGTAGAACTGAAGAGGGTGGCTGTTCCAATATAAATACTTGATACATATTGACAGAAGAGCTGCATTGATTTATATTCCAACACAAACAAAACTTCTGTCTGCCCTTTAATCAACCAGATACGATACCCAATACCCTGAAATAGAATAGTATGTGGTTAAGATAGTAATTAATCGTTTCATTGTTAACAGTGCCATTAGCGCTGCCTTTCTCTAGTAGATTATAAACTTAATAGCACTATGAGGTAGAATTCTACGATGCTCAATGAAATATTTTAAATCTTATAGGGAATTAATTGTTTCATTGCTAATGGATTATTCAAAAACTTTTTTTTTATATTTTTACTCTAAAACAAAATATAGAAATGTCATGCATTAAATTGGGAAAAAAATGAGGAAATTGGTTCCTATTCAAAATGTGTGATCTGCACGGATTCGCTGTCTTCTTTATAATCATTGAAAAATATTGTTTCGTACAATAATATTAACATTAATATTCTAAAAAAAAAATTGATTAGATTCTATCTTTAGTGGACAAAATGTAATAATATTTTTATATTAGTTAGTGTCCATGCAGGAATATTTGGCACTGGAGGAGCTGACTGGTTGCAAAAGATACCACTAAACGGGACATTGAGGTTAATGTTAATATACCAAAATCTTATTTTAAAAGATAATCAAAAGACAAGACCGTGTAATATATTATACACTGCGTAAAAAAAAAGAAGGACAGTGTTTTTGCCAATTAATATTTCTTATTTTCTCCTAACTACCAGATATTTATGCAGATTTAGTTTAATGAACCTTTTTTTTCATTTTAGGCAAAAATTAAACATCTACCACTAATATTAATAATAAAATTAGTATATATAATTTCCGATGCGTAAAAAAAAGAAGGACACTTGCTAATATATTTAATTTAGTGAGTTGTAATTAACTAAATAGTGATTTTGTACTTTGTTTTATCCTTTTCTGTCAAAAAAATCTATCTGTTTAAAAGTTACACTGTTTCTCCGTTCTCAGAAATGCCTGAAGGAATACCTCTGAACGATTTTCAAAAAGGCCAAATTTCCGCATATCAAAATGATGGTAAAAGTGTCAGAGAGATTGCTCGATTGTTGCAGGTGAGCCCCAATACAGTTTCAAACTTTATCAGAAATCCTTATAAAAATGGAAAGAAAAAGAAGGCCGGTAGACCGAAAAGTTAACACCACGTGATGATTCGTGTGCTTAAGAAGAACAAAGGAAGTGTTTCAAAGGCAAGAAATCCAGCAGGACTTAATCATGTGACGAAAAACAAACAGTTTACAACTATATTAAAAGATCTAAAAAATTCATTTTCAAAAAAACGGAAACATCATCCTAAGTGGACACAAGCTCACATTGATAACCGTTTAGCGTGGGCTAAGGTGCACATGTTCTGGACTACAGAATGGACTTCTGTGATATTTTCCGATGAAAAGAAATTTAACTTAGACGGTCCAGACGGATATCAGCACTACTGGCATTGTCTGGGGAATGAAGACGAATACTATTCAACACGACAAATGGGAGGAGGGAGTTTAATGATTTGGTTGGCTGTTGGATACGGAGGAAGGGCAAGTCTGGTTTTCTTAAATGGTAGGCAAAAAACATACAGACTACATTCAAGTGCTGAATTCCGAGCTTCATCCCTATGGCTCTGACTTGGGGGTGAAGAGTGGAAGTTTCAGCAAGACGGAGCTTCCATTCACACCGCGACTGAGTCAAAAAATTGGTTCCTAACAAATAATGTGGATGTTTTACCATGGCCAGCCAAAAGTCCTGACCTTAATATAGTGGAAAACATTTGGGCAATGCTAGTTCGTCGAGTTTATGCTGATGGAAGGCAATTTGATTCGCTAACTCAGCTTCCAGAAGCATTGAATGATTCAATTTTTGTCAAACAAAGTTCAATCTCTATACAATTCACTTCCAAACAGAATATTTGAAGTTATAAAGGCCAATGGGAAGAACATTCCTTATTAAAATCACTATTTTTCATTCATTACAATACTGTCCTTCTACTTTTTTTACAAAGTTTCAAAAAAGAGAAACTATTTTTGTTGCCATTAATATTTTTATGTTTGAATATCATAATTCTGATATTAAAATTGTATTTTTAAAATATTTGTAAAAGGTTTCTAATAAAAATTTTAGTAAAAATAAAATATTTTTCGGTTATTGTTACAAAATCAAGTGTCCTTCTACTTTTTTTTACGTAGTGTACATAGAATCATCAACCAATGCCTCCATCACAAAGCAGTTCTTTCCTTCTATTCCTCTAAGATTTAGGGTTCATCATTTTTTTTTTTTTTTTTTTTTGATTTCAGAATCACTCAGTTTATGATTTGGATTTAACTCCTATTTAAACTATGTTCAACTGATGTTTGGAACTGCATGCCGATAGTAGTAGATCTACTGCGCATTCCTTAAATTGGGGACTACGAAGCGAAAAATATATTGGAATGATAGAACTTTGCTGATGAGACATTTACTTTTTCTCTTATTGAGTTTTCTTTTACTTTGTGTTTTACACTGTTTTGATCCCGTAAGAGTTTGTCATTTTCTCTTGTCATTGGAAATAAAAAAATATTTGCTACAGCAATGGTAGGTAAAATACAGAATATTAATGGCATTTTTATATATCAACTACGAAGATTATATCGTCTTTGCTTATCAGAACGGGGTGCAATGCGGACCTACCTCCTAGTGGTGCACACTGGGCATCGTTCTATATGGCTAAGCGGTCTACAGTTTTTGGCACGAGCGTTCGACTGGTCTGCGTGTATTTGAATGGAATGCTGGGGACTTGTCTCAGTAAAAAAGAACTACATCTGCATCGCATTGGGATTTTCGACCGACCAAAGTGTCCTCTTTATGATTTGGCAGAACTAATGAACCGAGCTCATCTCCATCGTTGCTTGGCACTTCGTGGCAAATTCGAGACGGCGAGATACTGGCAAGCCAGAGAACCCTTAAGGCAATGACTTCGGTCAACTTAGTTGAGTTGTTGTTTTTTTTTTTTTTTTATTCTTCTTTTCTTTTTATTATTCTGTATTTTCATCCTTCTTGTATTGTTCTGCCATTGGAAATAATAATAAAAAAAATAAATAAATAAATAATGTTTATCACAAATGAAGATGATTACTGATCAAGTATAAGTAATTGATACATGTTTACTGAACAGCTCTAAAAATTTAACTCCAACTAACTAGAACTAAGCTCCAAAAGTCAAATGGCCACCAAACTTTCGCCAATTTGTTAATAGTTTAGTTTGGTTTGGTTTATCGCTATGCGGTCATCTTGTGCACATAAGGGCTAAACAGACCTACAGTTTAAAGTGGATTCCGAACCACTAACATACATCCATGCCACTACTAGAATTCGAACCTGAAACCTGTGTAACCAATAACCAGAGCGCTAGCCACTTGGCCACCAGGCCGCCCACTTTGTTAATAAGATGCCTATTTTTACAGCATATTATAAATTTGTTGATACTTATCTTGATGCAACTAAGGCCTGAATGGTTGAGTGGCTAGTGCTCTGACGCTAAGTACCATAAAATTCGAGTCCCGGCGGTGCCTTGGATGTTTGTAGTGGTTCGAATCCACTCTAAACCGTAGGTTCCAGTCTAACATGATCGTAGAGCGTTGCGGGGGTAGTGTTACTCCGCGTCCGTAGCTTATTTTCAAGCTACACGCACTTCCTGGGTAGTGCTAAGTGAGTAACGTCGGTGCAGCCCTTACCTTAAGGCATCCAAGACAACTTTCTAAGTGTTTGCCAGCTGCATTACGAAAAAAAATATTGATGCAACTTAAATCCTTTCTCTATCTCTTTTATTTTATTTCTTCTTTGTAATATATTACAGCCTAATGGCTAAGTGGCTAGCTTTCGTTTGGTACCACATGCACTAAATTCGAATCCTGGCGGTGGCATGGATGTTTGTCGGTGGTTCGGAATCCACATTGAAAACTGTAGGTCCCCTGTCTAATTAGCCCAGAGTGTGCAAAAAGGACCGTAGAGAGACAAACCAATTCCTTTGTAATATCATGCGTCCTTTTTTAAATTAACCATTTATTTGATGTTTGTATTATTTTTGTCATTGATTTGTTTGTTATTTATCGTGTGATTTGTGGCACATGAACATTTCTTGCAAACTTCAATAAAGAAAAATAAATTGAATTGTTCGGTAAAATGAATATTTTTGCAATATTTAAAGTGTTTGAAAAATAAACAATTACAGAAAGTCTGGATTATTCATAAAATGCAACTGGAATTTCAAAATATTTTCCAGACTATTATGTCAGACCAGACTATTATGTTTTTCAGTCTGAAATATTTATTTTAATTCCTAATTGCAGGTAAAAAATTTTAAGTTCACATCATTACTGAGGTATAGAAAATAATAGTTTTATTTATTTATCTTAAATGAAAATCTTTCAGACAAAAGGTTAATGAAAAACACATTATATTTCTTCTAAAAACAACTACTGCTATTATCATTTAGAAAAGTAAACACGGATTCATTCCAAATATTATTTTTAGAACAATTCTTTTCGCTCAGAAGATTAAATGCCGGGAGAATTCATCTGAATAAATAAATAAATATGCTGATGGACAAATAAGAAACGCATTCGAGTTCGAACAAAAAATTATTTTAATAGTTTTCTGTCTAAAAATGCTGTTCAACTTCACTTTGATGTTTGCACAAAAAAAAAAATCATGCACTTCTTACACTGGCAAGCATTTTAACTTTTCAATAATCATTGGAAAAAAAGTAATTCCATTAAAAATAGGAGCATTAGAATTTATTAATGCGCAAAAATATTTATTTAGCGGAAAATTTTTCATTTGTCTGGTTTCACTATTTTCACGAGAAATAATGATTTACATTATTTCATGAGACGATTCTGTGTTTTTTTTTTCCCAAGAAAATTGTTCTTGCTTAAAGTTTATATGAATTTATTTTAGAATTTTGAATTTTTATTATACCTGTTAAAAGTTTCTTGAGAAATGTCAATACAAAGATCATTACTTCAGATAGTAAAAAAAATATATATATATTATTTATTTTAAGAATGATAAATTTAAAATTTTTCTTCGTCTTTTTTTTTTTTTAAAGGAATATTTAGATTCAACATATATTTTAATACTCAATCTCAATTCAATTGTATCTCTAAATATTTTTATAGTCACTTTTTAATGTACGCTTTTAAAAAATTTTAACTAATGTAGATAAAAAATCCACTGAATTGTTAATAATTTTAGAAAAAGTAAACAAAATGAAAATTATTTTTTTCTAGTTAAGAGAAGACTGTTATCAAACAAAATAAATACGATTGAATAAAAAAAAAAAACTTTCCATAATTCTCAAAATTTGTTATACGAATACTTTGCTGAACAAGACTTGTTTCTAATTTTTTAAACCAAATTAGAGCTCATTAGAATTATGGAAAGATTTTCTACAATTCTAAAATCGTGTTGTAGGAATGCCATGTTGCCTTGTGTGTTGAAAGACCCCTTATCGTTAACTAATATGCGACATTTCAATGTGTATCTAGAGGGCCGGATTTTCCTATAGGCTAACTAGGCTTCAGCCTAGGGCCTGAAGATCAAGAGGGGTCTACATTCAAATTGTTAGCAAAATTAGAATGACACTATTCTAAAAACAGTAAACACTGAATCAAAAATAAGGAGAAATTCTACACGCAGGACTAATAAACAAACATAATAAGTAATTTACAAACTTAAAAATGGAAGGTGAAAGGGCCTCATAAGTGGAATAGCCTAGGGCCTCTTTTCATCTATATAGTACAAAAGCGTTGAGATATACGTGCAGTTCGACCATCGTTTGTGTGGAAAATTGGCAGGCGGCCAAATCGGACAGATTCACACACTGCTGCACAATTGGGGGAGGGGGAAATAATTTTGGAAGAATTTTAATAACAAAAAAATTATTTTAGTTTTTATTAACTAAAATTTTAAATTACTTAATATTTAAAAAAAATTAGATGGACATAAAATTTATAATAACTAATAAATTTTCTTTCGAAATTACTTAGCACAGCATCCACCTGTTTATCATACCTAACACATATTCGATTCTGCCCACTTCCGGTTTTAAAACGGATGTTTATCTTTCCACAGAATCGGTTGGTAGAACTAAATGTACATGTAGCGGCAAAACCACATTAAAAAAAAAAAAACAGTTAATATGAATTTTTTTATCCTGGTTACTCGAGGTGTGCTATAAATGCAAATGAAATGTTCAAAAGGTGTTCCGTATTGCACTAGCAAATTCCACCTTATTTAAATAACTGCCGAAACTTAAACAAACTATGAATTTTTAAACTTTCTCCCTCTCTAGATTTGCAGGCGTCGTGCGAGAGGTGAAAAATCTCAAGGTAGAGCGTAGAGGTGGTGAAAAAAGGGACACGAGACGCAATAAACATATTTTTATGGCTTGGCTCCAATTCAATAAGGTTATTCCCCCTCTCTCCCTATATGAATGGTTCCTTTTCTTTCTTTGGGGGAAAACTCTTTTTTTTTTTTTCTCTCCCTGCTCCTTCTCCTGCGCTTAGCCATTTGATTAGAGGCCGCACGCCATCTGTCCCGTTTTGCTGATCTCTTAATGCTTTTTGCGGCAGTGATTTCGAGGGAGTGTGGCAACGTGGCATCGAATCACATGTTCCTTGCAGGTTCGGGGTTGGCCGTAAATGCAGAAATATTTCTTACTTTTTTTTTATGAATACATCGAATCGATGCATTTATAATGTCTTTTTTTTTTTGGATCAAATTTTATGAAATGATATTCGACAAAGCATCGACCACAAATCGATTTTAACCTTTCGAGATCCATCGCCCAAATTGATGGACTTACTACTGTGCAGAAAATGAAAGACCAATTATTTATTTTTTTTTTCAAAAACTATTCTTCCAAATTTTTTTCATCGCCTTCAAAGTAATCCCCTCTGGAAACAATGCACTTATGCCAACTATTTTTCCAATCCTCGATGCATGCAAAAAGTCATCAGCAGGGATTGCCTTCAAAGCGCGCGGCGTTTCACATTGAATCTCTTCAATCGACTCAAAACGGTGTCCCTGGAATGGTCTTTTGAGTTTAGAGAATAGCCAGAAGTCGCACGGCGTGAATACGGTGGCTGTGTAACAATATGGGTTTCATTTTCGGCCAAAAAGTCACGAAGAATCAATGCAGTGTAAACTGGCGTATTCAGTGTTTTCGGTACCAATCGAGATTGGACGCGTTTGAGGCCCAAAAATGGAATGGACAGATCCTTTTGAAATTGCAACATTATCAGCAAGGTCTCTAATTGTAAATCGACGGTTTGAGAGCACCCAATCTTTAATTTTTTGGACGTGAGCTTCGTCGGTTGAGGTGGAGGGTCGACCAAAGAGCTCTTCATCTTCAACGTGTTCCGATATAGGAATGCTCACCGAATGCCTTCTGCAACATTCTATACGTTTCCGCCAACAAAATTGAACGCAAGTTCTTTGCTCAATTCATTCAGATATTTCAAAAATCGTCGGTATCAGTTTTAGCGTCTCGCAAAGCCAAGCGTAACTCCAACACTCATGAATATTTTGACGTCAAATGTCACGCAGATGTCGAGGACGGTGTCAATGACCTAAAAAAAAAGAAACAAAAAATTGAAATTCCATAAGCCCCGGGAATTTTAAATTGAAAAATGGGTCTTACTTTTTGGACACAGTGGTATCTATTTTGCAGAAAAGACATTTTTATTTCCACAAGTAGTATCAGCGTTACTCATCCCAAAAAATAATATTATGCTCAAAAATGAAGCCGACGCACTGAAACGTTTAATTTACTTACATTTTTTTTTTCGAAAATGACTTAATAGAAGATTTGTCCCAAATTAGGGAAAAAAATTGGTTAAAAAACAAGGTCTCCAACCTCAAGAGGAAAGTGGACAACAAACTTTACAAAAGAACTAAATATACCTCATTTAATTTATTTAAATAAATGCTCTTATCTTCCTCGAATAATGCATTTTAAATAATATATCTTATCTAGATCTTATGTTATAATATGTAGGTATTAAATTAAAATTTATAACGTTCTGAAATTACACATAAAATGCCGTATCTTTCCGTGTATAACCCCAGAATTTTTATAGCTTTTTCTAAAACTTGTCTACGGGGTCTGGGCTTGTATACAAATACCCTAATTTAGCAGAAAATGTACGTACCCTTCAGTTGGCATGGTGGCAAGAAATTAATCGCCAAATATCGCTTCAATATATCGTGTTTTTAATTCTTTAATTCATATTTCTTAAGATTATGGGGGGAAAAATTAATTTTAAAGGAAATGAGATATTCGTTTTATGAAAGGATGAGATATTGATTTTTGAAATCGCTTAAATTGCTGGAATGTTCCAGAAGGAAAAATCTGACGTTGGCGAAATGTGCGCATGGCTAACGGAAAAGTGCCAAAACGTACTAAAAGTAAGAAAATTTTTCAATTTAAAATTCCCGGGGCTTATGGAATTTCAATTTTTTTTTTCTTTTTTAGGTTGCTGGCCCTGTCCTTGACATCTGTGGGAAATTTGACGCCATTAAAATATTCATGAGTGCTTGAGTTACGCTTGGCTTTCTGATACGCTCAAACTGATTTCGGCGATTTTTGAAATGTCTGAATTCATTGAGCAAAGAACTCGCATTCAATTTTGTTTGCGGAAACGTATAGAATGTTGCAGAAGGCACTCGGTGAGCCTTCCTATATCGGAAAGAAATGTTTAGAAGTGGTATAGACAGTTCAAAGAAGCTAGAGAACGCGGTTGAAGACGAAGTGCCCTCTGGTCGACCATCAGCCTCAACCGGCGAAGCTCACGTCCAAAAAATTAAAGATTTGGTGCTTGCAAACCGTCGATTTACAATTAGAGACCTTGCTGATGACGTTGGAATTTCAAAAGATCGGTCCATTCCATTTTGGCCTCAAACGCATCAAATCTCGATTGCTACCGAAAACACTGAATGATCCAGTTCACACTGCATTAATTCGTCTTGACTTTTTCGGCAAAAATGAAACCCATATCGCTCCACAACCACCGTATTCACACCGTGCGACTTCTGGCTATTTCCTAACCACAAAAGACCACTCCGGGGACACGATTGGAATCGATTGAAAAGATTCAACATGAATTGCCGCGCGCTTTGAAGACAATCCCTGCGATGACTTTTTAGCATTGAGGTTTGGAAAAAGTTGACGTAAGTGCATTGTGTCCGGAGGGGATTACTTTGAAGGCGATGAAATAAATTTGGAAGAATAACTAAGAGTTTTTGAAAAAAAAATAATTGTTCTTACTTTTTGGGGCACAATAAAAAGTAATAACAAAAATTTCGTAAATAATTAGCATAAATTATTAATAGCAAATGAAAAATATTTCCTTTTTTAATTTACTTTTAAACAATAACAAAAAAAAAAAAAAAAAACATATAGTTTTTCAATTTCAAGTTATATACGGGTTTTGAATTTTGAGTAAATTTTTTGAAGAAAAAAAGAGCAACCTTGGCTTATATTCAGAAATGTACGGTATAAATTAATATGTTAACTAAAAATTTATCTTAGAATTTGTTCTTTACATATATATATTTAGATAGATAGATGATTTATAAGAGATCTCCATCATAATAAGATAGTCTAGTATAGATTTGAGCCATAAATCTTCAGTTCAATCTCGGCGGAATATCATCACGTAATTGAAGTTTATCGGCCAGATAAGCATAGGCTTTTCGAAAATGTCTTAAATTCTTTTTAAAAATGTAAAAGACATATCAAGGAAGAGAAATTTACAATTTGTCACATTTAGCATACAAAGTATTCCCGGGTTTTTTTTTTTTTTTTGCAATGTTTAAGTTTTTCCGATTTAAACAGTTTCAGCTGAATGCATATCCATTCCAAAAGAAAATTTTTTTACTTGTTTCAATAAAGGATTCCATCACTAGTAATCAAATTTCCCTGTTTTCGCTCTGTCTTATAGAGGAAGGTTAATTTTTATTTCTAAAGATTAAATGGGGTCTGAATATCCGACTGACTGGCGCTCTGGCGCTCGGCGACACAGGCTTCGGGTTCGAGCCTGGCGGTGCCATGAATGTTTGTAGTTGTTCGAAATCTACTTTAAATCGTAGGTCCCGTCCTAAAATGGCAGTAGAGCGTTGGGCGTAGGGCTGACAGTCCTACCCCGTAAAAGAATCATCTACAGTCCAGAAAACTGCCAGCAAGTAGACGGCTTTGGCCCAACATGGGATGGCCCCACTGATGATGATGAAAAATTAAATATTTGAATAGAGGTGATTAAGATATAGTACCTTAGTGTGTGAAGCACGTGTCCAACCTTTTTATATTTCTTATGACACATTTTCAGATGGAGAAAATGTGTTGCGTTGTTGTAACTAATCCTCAGTGTCTTGCAGCGTGGGACGGGCACCCCAATAATAGTCTACTCATGGATGGAGGGAATGGAGGCAGCTTCTGCTGTGATGGAGAACCCGCAGGTAGAAGTGTGATTTGGATTAGAGTCACTGAAGAAGGAGGGCAGTGCCTTCCGGGAGAACTTTTACGGGGAATCACCCCGCATTTGAGCATCGTATGGGTAAAAATATGAAAACTCCCACCAGATAGTCTGACTCACGAAGTAAGATGCTGAACATCACAAGCTCACCAGCGACGCCCATTGCCACTAAGTCACGAGTCAAAATGCCAAATGTCATATATTGTACATAAAATATGTTAATTCTAACTATAGTTGATCGATAAACAGTACTAATGTTAAATATAACGGCTAATAATGTAACAAAAGAATTAGTACGTAGTAAAGAATTCTTTAATATCTAAAACAACTACAATATCATGATATGTTATTTCTTTTATGCTAAGAAAATGTCTAAATCATTTAATAAATTAAAATGTTTTAATTATTGAAGTTAGAGATACTTCAGATAATGTAAATAAGCAAAGTGAATAGATATTTAAATGCACTGGTGGGAAATAAAATTCCAACACCAAGAAAGATTTGCGCTAAATAAACGGAATTTGGGCATGTTTTGCACATCTAAAAGACGACGTCTATTCAAAATTGGAGAACAAGAGTGGAGCTATGAACAGGGAAATCACGTTTGCTTCAAATACGTGATGTACTATATACTTCGTGAGCGTTGTGCATCTTCCGGAGTGGGCGCTGTGAACTAGATTTGAGTCAAAAATATCCAAATATATTGAGTCCAAAAGTGAGTGAGTTTAAACGAGGTCGTTTAATAGGGCTATGAGAAGGTGGATTTTCTTTTTGTGATATTACAGAAAGACATGTACAATACAGGGATATATCCACTGATGCACGACTGTTTGCAGTTGGGGTCACGCGAAGTGTCACGAGAAGACCAGATTTGATCGCAAACGGGCCACTACTAAAGGCTTGTTCCCACCGAGGCGTGAGTCGTTAAAGCGTGAAGTGTTGACCAATCACTAGCCTCACCACGTTCGCTTGAAACCGGTTGAAATCCACCGCTTCGAGTTGAACAACTTTCAACTCAAATGCTTGCTGCGTCATGTGACTTAGATTGAGCCAATAGTAGATCTGCCATCTAGTACAAGTAACTGGAACTTCACTAGGCGTAAAAGCGATTTCTGAACCTTCGGTGTGAACGGGTCGAAAAATTGTCTTGCCTGCTGCGTGACGCGTCACCGCCTCACGCCTCGGTGGGAACGAGCCTTAACAAGGACGACCGCGGTATTTGCCACATGGTTGTAGCAAAAATTGAGCTACAGCAGAGTGATACAACGAACAATAAAAATTGATTAGTTGAGGGACATCTCCAGAGCCACACGTCCTGTAGAGTTCATGCCAAATCGCCACCATCTGCGTCTTCCGTGACATCAAGATGGAGATCTGTTGTACTCGCAGATGACAGCCCTGTTCTCATGAGAGCCCTTTCAATCTTCATGTCTTCATGGCCGTATGTTGGTTAGAAGAAAGTCAGGTGAGAGCTTGGAGCCAATTTGTCTGCATCGTAGACAAGTATGATAGGTTTGCAATACACCAGAGGTTATAATGTCGGGAGCAATGACACCAGGAGCACTTTCACCATCATACCATGGACTTTGGAAGCAAATATTTACATCAGACTGGTGATTGGGCAGGTTGTGCTGCCAGTTTTGATCTCTATTTCAGGGATGTTTTCCAACAGAATAAAAGTTCATTACCATACCACGCAATGTGCTCTATAAAGTGTCGACACGTTGCCTTGTCCTGCGAGACCACCAGATATGGGACATTATTGGATGGATAATGAAGACAAATACAAATACAGCAGCATCTACAACCAGCACGGAACGTTGTTGATTTTACTGACCAGGTCCAACAGGCATGGAATTTCCACCCACAAATGGCATAAGGTACATATACGACACAAAGGAGGATAAGCATTTGTATGCTTGCATTTAAAAATCTTGGAGACTACAGTGTTTTTATGTAACACCATTTCACATACAAAATAGCTTTTTTCGTACATATTGTGATCTTGGAACTATAATCAAATAAATATGTTACTTTCTAGACAAATGTTTTGCCTAAATTTCATTCCTCAAAACGGATTTCTTCTTGATATTAGGATACAGGCCAAGGCTGCTACTGTTACAGGCCAAGGTCGTCTTAACAAGATTCCTGCAACAGTTCCGATCAGACGCCACAGTCCCAAGCGATTAATTTTTAATGTCTTGAGATCTGCCTCTACGCAGTCTATCCATCTTGTGCGAGGTTTACCTCTTTCCCTGGTATCCACTACATTCGCAAAAGTCACCTTTTAACAGGGCTCATAGTATTACATCTGAAAATATTTTCCAAGCCATCTGATGTGAAAATATTTGATGAATCTGGTATTATCAAGTTGCTTATATTTTCTATAGATCTCATAGTTAAACGAAATTCTCCATCTATCATTCTCTCTAATTGGGATCAAAAAATTTTCGAAGTATTTTCCTTTCGAAAATTAAAAGTCTGTCGTCATCTGTTTTTGTTGATGGCCAGCATTCATTGCCATACAATATGATAGGTCTGATGAGAGTGGTATAAATTTTGTCTTGAGATTTAAGAGTTTGGACTTTAATAAATTCTTAAACAACGGGAACGTCTATTAGCCTTAGATAGCCTATCGTCAATTTCAAGTTTAACATTATTATCATTGAAAGTGATAGTACCGAGATACGTAAAGTGGTCTACGACGCTCTCGAGCATATAAGATTTTACCTGCAGTGGTAGGACACATATCTTCTACTTGTTACGGCCATAAGTTTGGTTTTCCTCCTCATTAATAGTAGTTCTGGCTCAAGTAAAATAAAAGTCTCTACAACCGCCTGTTTACTTCTATCAATAATTTTGATATCATCAGCGTACACCAGTGAATGTATAAATCTCTGAAAAGGGTGCCTCTAGTCACAATTCCGGCATTTCTAATAGCTTTTTCAAGGGCGAAACTAAAAACATGTTGGCATTGCCATCACCTTGTCTCAGCCCTGTTTCTGTATAAAATACCACTGATAAATCAGACAAGACTGTAATTCTGCAGGTTACTTTCCTCAAAATACAATCACTAATAGAGTGTAATTCATTCGTTCCCTGAAACATATTGTAAATGGATGATTAGGACCAAAATAATAACGTGTATTATCTGAAAAAGGTTTTAACTAACTTTTTTTAATGAAAAAAACATGATTACATAATAAAATTTAGAATTATCAAATCATTTGAATAAAATGAAACTTTTTTTTAATTACTGTATTAAAATAATGAATTTTATACTCAAATACCTCTAGCAAAAGCAAAACTTTTAAGGAGAAAATAATTAGCTGAATATTATATAATTTAGCTGAAGATTTCAGCTTGCTGTAGAATTAAATATTGCGTTTTATAATCGTAAAATCAATCGCTTGTTTTGTTTTTAATAGAAACTTCTTCCTCTCCTTCCTATATTTTACATTTTTGAAAACTATTAGAAAGTAGTAATATATTTATTAAAAATAACTATTTTTTAAAATAGTAGTACCTTTCAAAACAACAATTTTCATTGCTTGCTTGTTATTGGAACTTATTGTATATCTTTACAAAATCTTAAAACGCTAAAAAATTTTTTTTTAATATTTATTTTCTATTTATATATGTTTAATTTCTACTTTTATTTATTTACATCAATTTTCTACTGTCATAGAAAAGAAAAAATAATTTATTCTAAATGCGATTTAGTTTTCAGTCATCTAAGTTTTTTTCCTTCAGAAAATGTTTCATAGACAACATCATCAAATAAAATATATTTTTACTGATTCAGTTAAAATATTGGAACTTATAAGATTATTACTACTTATTTAGGAATTGGAAATATACTAAACAAATTAATTAGGATTGTTACATTTTAAATTTTTGTAACATTCAAAATTAACATAAAAAACTATACTTCAATATTAAAAAAATTTTATTTGCATCCCTTTTAACTCATGCATAATTTTTTATTCGTTTATTTTTTGTGTAAATGAAAAAAAAAAGTTCTAAAATCTTGTGTTTTGACAAATTTTTTCTGAAGAATTTCTGAATTTTTTTTCTGAATTTTTCCTTTGGGTACACCACTATATTAAATGAAAAGGAAATAATGGTTGAATGTTTTTCATTATTATCATACATTCTCTATCAGTAAATAATGAAATCACGCTATACCACGGTATATTTAAATTTCTATTTTATCCTATCTTCTATTTGTGTTAAAAGAAAATATATATATATTTGCTATTCTTTTCAATTATCACCTTCTAACACAATGAATCAATTTCACAAAAGAATTCCAACACAAAGCCAATTCTCACGTTTACATTATCTATTGGCGATAAAACAATGGCTTCGCGAATTCTTTATCCAACAAAAACCTGTTGTAAGTTTAAACAAATTATATCATTTATAATTTCATCTTCTGGAATCACATCTATTGAAAAATAACACAACCACACCAAGTAAAAAAAAAAAAAAATTTTTAAAGACAATTCCTACTTTTTTTCACTATAATTCCTTTTTATAAATACTTTTCATTCATTTTTTTAAATTTATCTAGCGCCATCTATTGGTAGATACATGCAACTTAAATATAAAAAAAAAAAAAACTAAAATTAATTAATTAAATTTAATTACTAAATTAATATTTGAAAAAAAAACTGTATTAACATCCAGTGTCATCCACTACAAGTTAAAAAAATGCATTTGAACTTGAGTGGATGAATAAAGAGTATTTTATGAACGATTGAAAATGTGAACAAGATATATATAGGGAGAGTGTGAGCTAATAGAAGGAATTGAAGAATAACACAATCATACCATTTAAAAATAAAATGGATAGAACACAATTTAAATTTTATTCTTTCAGAACATTTTTTTTTCATTCCTTTAAGAATATTCTGTTCTCTCTTTTAAGAATGTTCTTTTTTTTTCTTTCTACAATCATCATTTTTATACCTTGTTACGGAGGCTGAAAAGATAGAACGCGATACCGGGTCGCAGACATTCCAAGGTTGACTACTATTCGAATGAATTTATAAAAACTCGTCTGCTCCAAGGACAACTGGGGAAAAAAAAAGAAAGAAAGAAAGTAATAAGTGAAAAAAAGAGGGGCAATTTCTCGGCTCAGCAATGTGAAGAAATGCGATAATTCCAACGTGCGGCACGCGCTGTTATGACCTTCCTTTCTTTAACGTTTCATAACCTTAACTTTCTTTTTAGTGTTGTTCTTTTTTTTCTTTTTTTTTTCCTGCCCTTTCTCTCTCACTCTCTTTGTATGTCTCTTTTTTTTTCCCTGATCTTGACCTGTCAGAAAAAAACAAATAAAAAGAATAGAAGCTTATTACGAATTTTCTTTGGCTGCAAATCGAAGGGTAACGGGACTGGATTGTAAAAAAAAAAAAAAAAAAAAGAATATATAGCAAAGCCATTAATGGGGTGAAAGCAATTTGTTTTCTTTTTATTCTGCCGACCTTGGAAACGCTGTTTAATCCAATTCCATATTTAGCCTTGACAGATTCCGCACCTCTGAGCAGCTTAATCGAAAGGCTAATTGCAATGCATGAATTACCGCGAACATTTGCCTCACTCACCATGATCGAGATAATTTTTCTAATTCTGTGAGGTCCCTTGGTGCTGTTCAAATAAATTAAGAACATTCTATTGAAAGATGAATATAATAGGTGCAAAAAGAAATTCGAAAATTAGCTAACATTTAACATGTATATATATTTATTTATTTTTCATTTCTTTATAGAGCAGAAAAATAAATAATTTAAGTTAACACATTAAAAATAAAGAATCTGATGCATGATTACATTAATTTAATAAAAGTTTTAATATTTAAATAGAGTTTTGTAGGAACAAAAGCACATTTCTGCAGGAACAAGCATTTTTGTAAGCAGAAAGTAATTAAAATTAATTTTTATTTTAGAAATTATGCTTCAAATTTAAAATACATATATATATATGTTAGCTATTTTATTTTTCTCTCTAATGCAGCTGGCAATAACAGACACTTATCTCTTTGCCATAAGCAAGGTCTGCACCGTTGTTACTCATTTAGCACTAACCAGAGGGCACGTATAGCTTGAAGATATGCCATGGACACGAACCAACAGCCACATCTCATCATCAATAGCACGACAGCCCAGGATTGACCAAGACTTTCCATTGAAGAGATTTCCATGCATTCCTCTGGGACAAGGGTCTTCCAGTTCTTAACCTTTAGTAGAGCAAAATATTTTTCAACTGCGTCTATCCATCGCAACTTGGGTCGTCCTCTTCCTCTTTCTCCCTGTGGCTTTGCCAAACGAGACTTTTACAGCGTTTAAATCCTTCATTCTAAATACTTGAGCAGCCCAGTTTAATCTACTGATCTTAATAAATTTTATAATATCTGGGTCTTCACAGTATTTATAAATTTCTGTGTTGTACCGTCCTCTCCAACAATCATTTTCCCAAGCACTTCTTAGAATAGTCCTTCAAAGAATAGCCCAAATACTAAATGGGCCTCATGAGATCTTGCTAAAGTCCATGTTTCAGAACCATAGACCAAAATAGGTCTAATAAGGCTTTTATATAAAAATAATTTAGTTTTTCTGCATATGAGCAATGATTTAAACATGTGTCCCCATAAAAGGCCTTATTGGCAGACACAGTTCTGTTTTTTATTTCAGGTAAGATATTATTT
The DNA here is from genome assembly GCA_021605095.1 of Caerostris extrusa. Classification (NCBI taxonomy): domain Eukaryota; kingdom Metazoa; phylum Arthropoda; class Arachnida; order Araneae; family Araneidae; genus Caerostris; species Caerostris extrusa. Next base: position 5,567 of record BPLR01011386.1, on the reverse strand, counting down.
TGACAATTAATTTCTGATCCTAAGTATTTAAAAACTAAATACTGATTCAAAAGTGTAAGTGCCTAAGGTAATATTGGGTGTATCCTGACAAATATTTCTTGAGGAAAGCTTATATTTCAACAATCACATCTACTTTGCTGAAAATAATTTTAACATGGAACATATTTTTAGCAACAGATATCATAAAGATAAACACAAAAGTCCTCCAAGCTAGCACCTTATTGACAAGGATCTGATATATATGCAATAAAAAAACTGAATAAATATAAATCTATCTATAAATATAACCTAAAATATTTTTTAAATATAAAAATGTTTATTTATTTATTTATTTTCATCAAACTATAGTTATCCAACTTTAGTTTAATAAAAATAAATCCATGTTGTAATTTTTCTTAGCAATCTGAAAATGTTTTTTTAAAAAAAATTATCAATTTATATTTTGGAGTAAAATAAGCATTTGATGAATCAGTCCACAAGTTTTATTCGACTCTAATTTAATGAAAGTTTTAGTTTCAAAATAGGTGTATCCGATTATCCAGGTATAAGTAAACTGCATTTGTATTGTCTTTAGGTAGAAAATCCAGAAAAATTCCCTCTGAGCAACCAGTACAATACTTAACCATACTGTTTGCATAATTATAGTTGAAGTGATTAATCTTAAATTTAAAAAAAAAAAACAATTTTTTACATAATTTGTATTTTAGATGTTCCCATCAAAATTTGGTACTTAGTAAGTAGTACAAGGAGAGTAGTAACGATCTGCATGTAGTAAATAATACTGCTAATACATATTAATTAGAATAAGTGCAAATAAATTGCTAATTAATTTTTCCCCAATTATACTAATTTACAAGGAAAAAAAAAAAGCAATCATAATAAAATTGATAAGCAAGTCACAGGTAATTTACTCCATAAAAATAATTAGAATTGGCATTACAGTTGTTTGAGGTGACCTAGATTAATGAAATAAGAACTGATAGAAAAGCAAAACTGCTATCACAAAAACGGATTTCAAAATTAATTAAAAACTTCAACCAAACAAAAATAAAAATTAAAGGTAGAACAAAATTTAAAGTATGAAGGAAAAAAAAAAAACACAATATTACTGCCATTTTGTTTATGTGTTTTCAGATAATACGTCGAGATAGAAGTTCTATTTATTAATTTATATGAAATGTTCCAAATATATGAGTCATCATTCTAGAATATTATCTAGGTATGCATAATAACCACTCCGCCTAATACAGTTTCCGCGTTCTAAAAATGTCACGCATGGTACAGAGGGAGAAAAAAAGAAATAATAATAAAAAAAAAAAAAAAAAAAGATAACCCTTCATGTCTATCTTTTGTAAATATCATAAATGACATGGTTCAAATATATAACCAAATGATTTAAAGTTAGCTTCCGACATAAAATTCAAAACAAGCCATTCAAAAACAAAAACAAAAATGTATTATTCACTTTATCAATTGACGAAATAAATGTTTCAGTTGAAAAAAAAAAAAATGCATTTTGATACTTAATAATAATACTAGTGAAGATATTAAAATCAGTATTGATATTTTTATCTATACATAAAAAAGGATACGACTTAACTAAAAATTTTACATTTCATTGTTGAATTTCATTGTCAATAATCAACTTTTATCCAAAAAAAAAATTTGTTTTAAAGGAAGAGATAAATGGTAAACAATAATAGATAAGGAATATTCATAACAACTATCTACGTCTTAAATTAAAAAAAAAAAAAAAAAAATTTAAAAACTAAAATTTGTATTGCATTGTTATTGCATATTTTCTTTTATTTTTTCAAATTCAAAATTTTTCTGAAATGTCAACAAGTAATCTCATTTATATTATAGTTAAAGAATTAAAAAAAAATTCACTTAATAAATCAAACTTATAATAAAGAAATATTCCTCAAAAATTCATTTTAAAAAGTAATCTCTTAATTAAAAGTAAATAAGAAATTTCGCTTTTACAATGTTACTTTTAATAAGAAAAAGTAATAATTAATTTTTTTTTAAAAGTAAAAGTATTAAAAAAAATAATAATAATTTCGGTTTATAACCGCAATGTAATCAAGAAATATTTTACGAAAAAAAAATGCTTTTAAAGAAAAGTAATGAAATTTTATCAGCATAGGTTTTAAGTTTGAATATTTTATTTCTAAACAAAAATAAACATTTAAATAATTTCTATTTAATAGAAATTGATAAAGAAAAAAACCAATAGTTTAAAGTGGAAAATCTTCATAAATAAAATTGCCAAAAAAAAAAAAAAAAAAAAAGTCACTTTCCTAAAACTCATTAAAAGGTTCATTAATTAAAGACTTTAATTAAAGGAATAAAACTGTTTCATATATTCATAACTCTAGAATCATGACATTTTTTTTTCAAACTAATCTCAACTTACAATAAATAAATAAAAAAAGAAAATCATTTTAGTACGATTAAAACTTTCTAATAAATCTAAAATTTGAATAAATTATTTTTAAGCAGATTGTTTTGCATTATTAAAAATAATTTTATTAATAATTCCATTTCATTCAAATATTATTTTTTTAATTAATTTATTTATTTTTTTTTTCCTTTCTCCTGAAATAAAAATGAGAGGCAAACATTTTTTTTAATGAAAGATATTTAAATTCAAAATTTTCCACGAAATAATTTCTAAAACAACTTCCAAAAAATTCTTGCTGAATGTCGACGTTGACAACAAAACGTTCATAATACATTTCAAAAAGAGAGAAAATAAAATAATAATAAAAAAAAAAAAAAATTATTTTATTTCAATTCAAACCTTCCGCAACATTAAACTTCGCTTTAAAAGTGAAAACCACCTGCATAGTGGAAAATGAATGCATTTTTGCAGAACAATAGGAAAAAAGAAAAAAAAAAAATTTTTTTTTTTCTTTTAACGTTCATGAATAGCAAAACAAAATGAAAGATTCAAAGAGAGAAACAAAAGAAAAAGAAAATAGTAAAATAAAAAAAAAAAAGCACACAGCTTGGGAGAAAGAAAGAAACTCGTGACTAACCGAAAGGGGTCACTGCTGTTGTTCGGAGTCACGTGGTCTTTTTTATGGCAAACCGAAATGTCATGATATGGCTGCCTTTTGGATACTTTTGCATACGACGGTAATGAATTTAAATGCATTCAGTTTGAGGCTGATTAAAAACAGCAGCATTCATCTCTTGCATGCTTTTTTGAGTAGAATGAAGAAATGGTGGAATTTTGTATTTTAATATTCAGTTCTCAATTCGCGAACTTATGTTCTTTCATTATAACTTGACACCATTCTGTCTTCGGTGGCTTAATTGAAGAATTATTCATGGCGGTTCGTAATGTAGCTGTTAATTAAGAAGAAGAAAAATATGCAAAAAGTGAATCGTATTGAAAGTCTACACCTCTTCACGATATTTTTCTTAGCATTGATTAGAAATTTAATAAGGGGGGGGAACGAATTTCATTCAAGAGGTATCAAAATTAAAAATCGAGATGTCTTCATTAATAAAAAAAAAAAAAAGTTATCGATTTGAAAAATATTTAACTAATTCTTTTTTTTTTTTATCCAAATAGTAACATTCCCTAAAAATGAAAACAAAAAATTATTCCTCAACAATCATTATTAAGATATTTTTTAATTGGATAAAATGCATATGTATAACAACTAGTTTCATTTTTCAATAAATAATTGATAAAAAGTAGTATCCTTTTTCGATAATAGATCCTTTTGAAGCACGTTAAATTAAAGAGAATTAAGTTGGAATTTAAATTTTCTTTAAACGTAAGGTTTTTTTTTTTTTATTAAATTGAGGGCTAAATTTATATGAAAATAAATTTCACATAATTCAATTTTGGGAAATTTATTCAATAATTTATTTAATACATATTTTAATATTTATTTCTGTAATTGGCTTTTAAAAATCATTAATAATTAGCATCATTTATAATAATTACATTAAGATCAACACAACCGTCGAATAAAATTAAAGAAAAAAATTCTTTGAAATAAAAAAATTAATTCACAACAGTAAAAACTGAGGAAATATTACAGATAAACACAATTATAAACATAATCCAAGGTTAAATTACAAAACCAACAACAATAAAAAGATCATTAATTCTTCATAATAGTAGTGTAAAAAAAAAAAAAAAAAAGCATTATTGAAAAACAATTTTCTCAATTTAAAGTTGGTAAACAATCATTATGATTTTGCAGCTTAAACATCCTGTTTTTACAGTTAACCTTGGGGAAAAGAATACATTTTTTTTTTTTTTTTCATTTGAATGTTCTGATTGTTCCATTTCCCAAATTCTGTTAAACAGAATTTAGAACAGAACTAGGCTAACTTTTCTAATATGTTTACTAAAATAAATTGAATTGAATTTGAAGATGGATGAATTTTTGTTTTCATTTATTCAAAATAGATTTAAACTTCTAAGAAGTTGACATTGAACCAAGATAAAGATCCGTTTCTGTAATACGATGAACAAATGAACACCAAAAAAGTTGAAATTTTTTTGAAGTCTGAAAAAGTTTTCAAAACCTTTTATCAATAACTGACATGTCGTAATTCATTAACGTAATGAAAAATAACGTTGAATGTAAATTACCTAACTTTAAGTTTTTGAAGTTACATAAACAGAGGTTTTTTCCTTATCTACGGCGTATTATTATTATTATTATTAAAATTATCTAATCTTCTTATTATCATGGATACATGCATACGTCAAAGAATGGAAGGAAACCATTAAAAGAACAGATTAAATTTATTATTTTTTATTATAATCGTTAATTTCTATTCCTTTAACACTTTTTTTCTGCTGATGCAATTAGAGAAAGGCTTTTATCTGCCGCATTTTTATGATATGAAGCGTTTTTTTTTTCAGTATTATAATAATTTCTGAATAAAAATCACAGAGCATTAATTTTCGAATTTTGTTACCAAAATATCTCGGCTATTAATATATCTCTGTTCTCTGATGCTAGCTAAATGTCTAAAACCTTACGACATCTTTTAATTACAGAAATTTTTGAAGATTATAATAGTTATAAAAATGTTGGTCACTATAAAATGATTTTTTCAGCTATTTTTGCATTCTTATATTGATAATCAAACCATCTCTTGCCTTCTACGTGAATGGAATACGGATTTTCTAATTTATGAAGATAAAAAAACGGCTATGGCCTTTCTTAATCGTATATATTTTTTTTTTTTTTGTTCATTCATTTAATGTTTTTATAATTAAAATTGCATTTAATAAAGACTAATTATTATTTTTGTATAATTTAATATCCTAAATATATTTTCTGTGAAAGAATTGCTTTTAAATTCTTGCTAATTTGAGTTAAATTTGAATCACAATTTGCTAATATATATATATATATATTTTTTTACCAGTGTCGATTTGCTAGACCATTTATGATTAATTTATAAAAAATGACACCATTCCAAAGTTATAGTAAATTGTATTTAATTTCTAATTTTATACTTTCGAAGGATGATTTAACAAGAAAAAGATCAGGAGTTAAAAAAATATTAACTAGAAGCATTTA